>JABMCL010003576.1:215000-222500 GCA_018857735.1 Alviniconcha marisindica | reverse complement strand
GCAGCATGATCTCCAGATACAGGTTTGATCAGTAAAACAGTTTTTGACTAACACGTACCTAGCGTGGGACTGCCGTCATTAGGTAAAACGTTTTCTCTGTTTGTTTACCTGCTTGCTTAGTTTGCTTGTTTGCTTTGTGACACTGGGGTTTAGACAACGGCTATTTTGGCGGCCGCACTGATGCTAGCGGAGCAAAACAAACACTGTCGTTTGTTTGGATAGGCAGGCCTTCCTGTGTGTGCAACAGTAGGCCTCACTCACTCACACACACACACACACACACACACACACACACACACACACACACACGCACGCACGCACGCACGCACGCACGCACGCACGCACGCACGCACGCACGCACGCACGCACGCACGCACGCACCACGCACGCACACACGCACACACGCACAGCACACACACACACGCACACACACACACACACACACACACACACACACACACACGCACACACACACGCACACACGCACTGCGGCACGCACGAACCCCCTTCTACACCACACACACACACACTGACACACACACACCATAAATGAGAGAGAGAGAGAGAGAGAGAGAGAGAGAGAGAGAGAGAGAGAGAGAGAGAGAGAGAGAGAGAGAGAGAGAGAGAGAGAGAGAGACAGACAGACAGACAGACAGACAGACAGACAGACAGACAGACAGACAGACAGACAGACAGACAGACAGACAGACAGAGTCGGACTTTCTCTTTCCCTGACCTTGTCCTGAAGTGGCCCTGTGCGGCTCACATGACATTAAAATCCAGTTACTAACTAGCTTACCAGTCTCTACCCCCTTCCCATCTCTGTATCTCTCATTCCTCAATAACCCGCATCCCAACCCCCACATACCCGTTACCCGTCCACCCCCATCATCCCGCACACCCTCCATCATCCCGCACACCCCCCATCATCCCGCCCATCCCACCCCCCATCATCCCCCCATCATCCCGCACACCCCACCCCCCCATCACCCGCCACACCCCCCATCATCCCGCACACCCCCCATCATCCCGCACACCCCCCATCATCCCGCACACCCCCCATCATCTCGCACACTCCTACGAACAAGCTTGTATGTCGGGGCATCACAGCTCAGACCCCTGTTCGTAGCGCCCGACAAAATGGCCCTCAACCCGTTGATGGACGCGTAGACAAAGTGGCGAGGGAGTCACGGCCCGCGGGCAGTTAACAGACAGTTGTGCACATCAGTGTCTTCCCCCTAGTCATTTTGTCCAACTATGTATGTAAACATGGTGCTTAACGTCCACAGAAACTTATTAGGGACGGGGAGAAGGGGAGGAAGGGGTTATGGGCGTTCAAGTAAGTAAGTAAGTAAACTTGGTGCTTAACGTCCACAGAAACCATAAGGCTTTTTAGGGACGGGGAGAAGGGGTGGGTGAGGTTGGGGGCGGGGGGTGGGGGGTGGGGGGATAGCGGGGGGTGGAGTGGGGTGGGGGTAGGGTGTACAAGCAAGTAAGTAAGTAAACATGGTGCTTAACGTCCACAGAAACCATAAAGCTTATTAGAGACGGGGAGAAGGGGGGAAAGGGGTTACGGAGGCGGGGGTGGGGGGGGTGGGGGGGTGGGGGGGGGGGAGGTAGATTATATACCTATCGCCACTGACTGTCACGCCCACCAGAATGACTCCTGCGATGAGAGCCATTTTAATGTTTCGTCAATAACTGTGAGGGACAAAGTCACAAGACAGTGTCCACAGACCACACCTATTGAACAGAAAGGAGAGCCGAAGCAGATTCGAACCGAGGTCCCTCTGCTTACCAGTCTAACGCCTTACCGCTAGGCCATACCGGCTCACCTTGTGTCCAAGCTAAATTTTATTTAATTAAATACGAGAAGCAATAGACTGACAGAGACAGTGAAGACACAGTAGTATAAGGGAGCTAATCCTCTGTGGTCTCTTTATTGAGTAAAGGTTGGTTGACTTCCCTTTAACGAAACGCGTTTACCCGCAACAAGTCGTTCTGTCCCTCAGTCAAACATAGTCCATTTCCACTCCCTTATTTTCACCCCTTCTTCCCACCCCACCCCTATACCTGCCTCAACCCCTCTACCTATCCCGTTCCTATACCTGCCTCCATCCATCTACCTACCCCGTTCCTATACCTGTCCACCCCTCTACCCAGGCTACCCCGCCCCTATACCTACCTCCACCCCTCTACTGACCTGTCCCGTTCCTATACTACATCCACCCCTCTGCCTACCCCGCCCATATACCTACCTCCACCCCTCTACTGACCTGTCCCGTTCCTATACTACATCCACCCCTCTGCCTACCCCGCCCATATTACCAAACCTCCCCCTCCTCTCCCTGACCTGTTTCCGTTCCTCTTCCCCCCTCTGCCATAACTGCCGGGTCAGTACGGCACCGTAAGCGGACTCGTTATTAGCGCACGTCTGTCCACCGACGCATCAGCACCCTCCCCTGACGGCCTATACTACATCCACCCCTCTGCCTACCCCGCCCATATACCTACCTCCACCCCTCTACTGACCTGTCCCGTTCCTATACTACATCCACCCCTCTGCCTACCCCGCCCCTATACCTACCTCCACCCCTCTACTGACCTGTCCCGTTCCTATACTACATCCACCCCTCTGCCTACCCCGCCCATATACATAAATCCACTCCTCTACCGAGCCTCGCTTTCCGGCCCCTTCCTCCAAACTCTGCCATAACTGCCGGGTCAGTACGGCACCGTAAGCGGACTCGTTATTAGCGCACGTCTGTCCGTCACTGACGCAGTCAGCACCCTCACCTGAAAGGCCGGTTTGGATGTAATCACACTCCGAGCATCGCTTTCCGGCACCTTCTGCCAGTGCGGAAGCAACATAGCGTTGAAGCTCGCACGTAAATATGACCGAGGCATGTCCTTCCGGGGAAAAAACCCAACCGCTAGTGATTAAGGGGAGCTCACCTAATAAATTTATCTTGCTGCTAAGAAACTGTTACCTCCCCTGTTATCCACGACTATTGCATGGTAATTTTACAATCTTGTTTTCTTTAGTTTCTCATAGTTCAGGAGCTGTGTGAGAGTCGAGGTGGCCGTCCTGGGCTTTCAGTCCTAACGAGCCTTCTGGTTTCCGTGGACGTAAAGCTATATTGAACCGTGCTTCGGCATTGGTCTCAGCTTGTCCCTAATATGTCAACCGAGATCCGAGGACATTAAGCAACACTACCTACCTACCTACCTTTAGTTTCTTTGACAGTCCTACTTTGTATGACCATTTTCTCTTTCTTATCGCACGGCCTAAAGGCTTGTTGCATATCATCCTGTAGTTTTCTCAGCTATTTATTTGGCTATGTCTGAGAGTTTTCAGTAAAATATCACAGTAGTATATTACATTATGCCGAATAAGCCTTAACTAATACTTCTCCGAATGGCGAAAAACAAAACACTTCGCTTATACAACTGCCTCTGGTGCTAAATCGTAGAACAGAAACGAGAAAAACTCAAAGAGACTTTTCCTCTGGGCTAAGAGAGTGTCGCTTTTATATAATTTTCCTATTGCTGGAATATCAATAATTACATCAACGACAACAGCAACCGAAAGAACTCTGTAAACTCGGGACGAGACCAAATCGCCGTAGGGCTGGAAACTCTGAAGCTAGCTGCCATTAGGCGCTGCTTGAAAACTAGGACACGAGTCTATGCTTAGGCCTAGCTACCTCATAATCACGTAATCATAAATAATAAAACCACTTAAAAACAACAACAGCTGTAACCGTAACTATCAGTCGTTGTGTCCGTGACCTGTTCTGTTGTTTCATTATCTCTCTACAGTGATGAAACCGCTTGTTGTTGCTGTTGTTGTATCACCCTGATATAACTGCACTGGCTGACTGGGCGAAGAACACCAACTTACTTATTGTTGTTGTTGTTGTTTGTTGTTGTTGTTATTTATTGTTGTTGTTGTTCTTTTTCTTGTTGTTGTTGTTGTTGTTGTTCTTCTTCTTCTTCTTCTTGTGCTTGTTCTTGTTCTTCTTGTTGTTTTTGTTGTTGTTGTCGTTGTCGTCAAGGATTGGGCTTCGTCAGAACGTTTCAAGTCCTGCAGCTCCCGGCTTCACAGAGAGCCAGTGAAAATGGGCATGAGTTCTCGTACTAAACGGCGCTCGCTGAGTGCAGGCTTCAGAACTCTTAGCCCTGCGGCACTTTGATCCATTCGGGAAGTTGCCACAGAGGCCATCAGCTATCGATCTGGAAACCAATCTAGTGATGAATTATACCAGAAGGGAACAATTCCACAGTTTTTTTCTCTCTTTTTTTCTCTCCAGTATAGTGCAACATGACCATATTATATTGTTCCCGTAGGCAAAACCCGTGTAGCAGCAATAGTGAGATGAGAAAGTTCATGGCATCACTGACAGACAAAAGTCAGAGTGTGGCTCAAGCGGCCAAACATTTTTTGCTGGAAGTGATGACCGCAAAACAGTACTAAACTGTGCTGAGGTCTTCAAGAAGGAAACTGTTTGGTTGTTGTTTTTCCAGCTTGAGGCGAAGGGAGCTGTAACCGGTAGGCACACGCACGCACGCACGCACACACGCACGCACGCACGCACGCACACACGCACACACACACACACACACACACACACACACACACACACACACACACACACACACACACACACACACACACACAAAACACACAACACACACACACCACACACACACGCACACACACACACACACACACACACACACACACACACACACACACACACACACACACACACACACACACACACACACACACACACACACACACACACAACACACACACACACCGTATGCGCGATTGACGTTAGTTGGTGCTTTGAGCCCAGTTAACCACAAAGGGTTATATCAGGACTAAGCGCGATTGTTCAGTTCAGTTCAAGATGGCATCTATGCGCTCGGAAAAGCCCATATGCGCTCCACCCCGTCTCTCAGAAGTTTCCCCAACGTTGCCTTTGAAACGTTTCCAATGTTTGTCTGTTTGACGATGGCCCTCTCTCGTCCTTTCAAGGAAGATCGTCTAGCGCTTCCTCTTTCAACGCCTCTCTCCTCCAGGCGATCGATGGTGTAATGTCCTTGGCTTTGTGCCCGCAGGCAGTGTCTCAAGTTTCTCAACACTTCAGATCTTCCGAGCAGCAAGCCACTTGTGATGGTTGTTCTGCCCGCCAGTCTGTCTGCTCGGTCCTTTCCCTTCACTCCGGCATGTCCAGGGCAGTACACCCACAGGAGTTTTCGAAGGTGGATGTCGACCATCGACACATTCCAGTCTGGGCTTCCCATTCCACCTTTCATTTTTTTGTAGCAAGCTTATTGAACCTGTGAGGATGATGGCATGTGTGGTCCGACTGTCACCTCTTGAGGCAATCCAGCGGAGGGCATGGGTGACTGCTTCCACCTCCATTGTCAAGCTGGAGGCTGAGACTGTGTAGGCTGCAGTATTTTCATGGATGATTGTCGCACCTTGCTTGACAGTGAAGCCCCATCCTGATTGATGCGACGATAAAACCCCATTACTTCTTTGCTTGTTTGTTTCCTTCCTTCATTGTTTCTTCGCTTCTTTGTTGATTTTATTCCCTCTCCGTTTCTTCGTTTCTTTCTTCCATTTTTCTTTCTTTCTCTCCGTCCTTGTCAGCCCTGATCTGGCCGCCATGGTTGACTGGGCGTTAAAAATCAATTATCTATCTTCCATCTGTTTCATGACAATCTCTCTACAGTGACATCTAGATCCACAGATCTCTATTCACATCTCTCTACAGTGACATCTATATCCAAATGTGTCGAAGAAAATATAAACGTTAGGGTTGCAGAGGTGACACACGGCATCTATATAATCCACATATCTCTACAGAGACATCTATATCCACATCTCTGAACAGTGACATCTATATCCACATCTCTGAACAGTGACATCTATATCCACATGTGTCAAAGAATATAATTATGTAAACGTCAGGGTTGCAGAAAGCACGCACATCTCTCTACAGTGACATCTGTATCCACATCTCTCTACAGTGACACCTATATGACATCTCTCCACAGTGACATATGTATCCACATCTCTCTACAGTGACACCTATATGACATCTCTCCACAGTGACATCTGTATCCACATCTCTCTACAGTGACACTTATATGACATCTCTCCACAGTGACATCTGTATCCACATCTCTCTGCAGTGACATCTGTATCCACATCTCTCCACAGTGACATCTGTATCCACATCTCTCCACAGTGACATCTGTATCCACATCTCTCTGCAGTGACATCTGTATCCACATCTCTCTACAGTGACACCTATATGACATCTCTCCACAGTGACATCTGTATCCACATCTCTCTACAGTGACACCTGTATGACATCTCTCCACAGTGACATCGGTATCCACATCTCTCTGCAGTGACATCTGTATCCACATCTCTCCACAATGACATCTGTATCCACATCTCTCCACAATGACATCTGTAACCACATCTCTCCACAGTGACATCTGTATCAGCATCTCTCCACAGTGACATCTGTATCCACATAACTCCACAATGACATCTGTATCCACATCTCTCCGCAGTGACATCTGTATCCACATCTCTCCACAGTGACATCTGTATCCACATAACTCCACAGTAACATCTGTATCCACATCTCTCCGCAGTGACATCTGTATCCACATCTCTCCGCAGTGACATCTGTATCCACATTTCTGCTACTGTCACAGAAATTGGAGCCACTGGCCCTTTCACACGACGTGGAAGCCGCAGCGCCCTGGAGGTGATTTCCACACAAAAAGGTCAGACATGTGAAGATTGTAATAGCTTCTATAAAACTGCGGAGGGGAGTCCGCTGACATAGTTGCACGGTAGTCATCTCTGATTGCCCGGCAGGTCCATTGCTGACACGTGATTGCCCGTCTGCACGCGAACTCAGATTCCTTTCTGATCCGATTTCCGTTGAGCGTTATCCTGCTTGCGGGCCAATCACGTAAGAGCTCAGTTCGCCTTCTCCACGCTTCTGCTCTTCCGCTTTCTCGTGGAGGAAGAGTCTGAGAAAAAGCCAACGTTGACGTTTTGCCAACATAAGTGTTTCAAGTACGCAAGCACACACACACACACAAGCACGCACGCGCATACACAAGCACGCATGCGCACACACACAAAACAAAACAAACAAACCAAAAACCAAAACAACAACAACAACAACAATAAAACCACCACCAACAACAAACAACAACAACAACCAAACAACAACACAAAACAGAACAACAACAACAACAAACAACAAACAAAACTCCCAGTAACAAACACAAACAAAAAACAAAGAACCCGAACGTCATATTCTCACTACCGCATGACAAGGAAACCGTTGGACCAATCAACAGGCGGCAGTAATATCGTATGCAACAGAGGGAGACTGAAAGTACAAGTGTTACGCTTAGGTTACGCTTCTAAACTCCAAAAAATACAAAACA
>JABMCL010003576.1:187500-212500 GCA_018857735.1 Alviniconcha marisindica | reverse complement strand
TTTTTTTCTTTCTCCATCTGAAACCTCAGTATTCGTAATGCTATCGATTAAAAAAATATTCGTTTCCTTTGCTTCTTTGGTGGCTGCTGGAACAGCGAAAGTTGGACAGAATATAGAAAACGTTATTGTGTCGTGAGATTTTGTCTTTAGAAGAACAAAAAGAAAGAAAAAAGTTACACCACACGCATAATCAATAATAATCCAACATTTTCCTCGATTCCCTTTCAGTAGCCCTTCTTGTGGCCCTGTACACTCCCTCCATCCCTTGTCCTCCCTATCGCCTCTGTCACCCCTCCCCCCACCTTATCCCCCCTCACCACACACACACACACACACACACACACACACACACACACACACACACACACACACACACACACACACACACACACACACACACACAAGCTACATTGAGTATCAAAAAATTGTGGTCCTCGCAAAATTGCCGTCTGTGTCACGAACCTGTAGATTGAAAATCATCCTCTTCTCAAGCCCAAGGGCTAAGGGAAGCTTTTTATTTTTGCTGTTGTGGATTAAAAGTTACCCTTAGAACCTAGGGCTGCTCTTTATTTATGATAATAAAATAAAGAGGATTTCTAGAGCGTCCATCTACCGCACAAGGTGGGAGCACAGGGCGCTTTACAATAACATTAACGACAGACAGACAGACAGACACACAGACAGACACACACACACACACACACACACACACACCACACACACACACACACACACACACACACACACACACACATACACACACACGCACACACACACGCACACACACACACGCGCGCACGCACACACGCGTCGGACGAGGGGATAGGCAGGGCTGTGAAAAACAGATTAGAAATAATTATTAAACAGGTGCGTCTTGAGGGCGGCTTTAAAAGAGGAGGCAGAATCAGAGTGGCGGAGTGTTTGAGGCAAATTGTACCAAACAGATGGGCCAGCATAAGAAAAAGATCTTTCACCAAACGTTTTTGTGTTTACACGAGGGGCGACAAAGGTTCGTGTGTCGGATGCGGATCGTAATTGTCTTGCTGGAGTGTAAGGTTGGAGGTATCATTATTATGATACTGTGGATTGAAAACTGTACCTCTCCCTAAGCCCCGAAAGAAAGACAGCTCTTTTGTGGTGACATTGTGGGTTGAAAAAGTGTTCTGAAGTCCGGAAATATTAAAAACTCTTTATTTATTTATTTATTTATTTATTTATCTCTCAGTGTAGGAATTATTGTAAATCATTATATATGATTCTTCACCTTTTTCGCCCTGATATAATCGTCATGGTTGACTGGGCGTTAAAAACAGTTACCCAGCTAGCCAAACTTGTCTTTGCTTTCATGTAATGGTTTATGTTATCCAACTGAGGACTTAACACACAAAAGAACACATTATTATTACGTTAATACTCACTGGTTATCGATAATGTGGCGTTGGACAGAACCTCGTCTTCACTTAGTTCAGGTAGAATTAACACCTAAGCACACAAAAGATTCAAAAGCACGCTTATTTATTATGACATAGACAACGCGATGCAAATTTTCAGGGAAATCCCCTTCTTCATGCCACAAAACGACACTTAAACAACAGTGAAACGGTTAAATGAGAGGTGAAGTAACTTATTTTTTGTTGTTGTTGTGTTGAGTGCTTGCCGGAAGAATGTTGGCATGACAGTGACGTGTAATAGGTATGATGTAATGAATATTATGTGACGTAAAAATGACAGAGAAAGGTGAGGGAGATGGGTTGAACGCTAGCAGTCATTCTTGTTTCAGATTTTTGAAGAAAATTTCTGTTATTTAATAACACACAAAAGAACATATTATTATTAATGTATTACTCATTGGTGATAATGTGGCGTTTGTCAGGCGAACCTTGTCTTTACTTTCATGAAATGATTTATGTACCCCAACTGAAGAAATAATACACAAAAGAACACATTATTATTACGTTACTACTCATTGGTGATACTGTTACGTTGGTCTGGCGAACCTTGTCTTTACTTTCATGTAACAGTTTATGTACTCCAACTGAAGAAATAACACACAAAAGAACACATTGCTATTACGTTATTACTCGTTGGTGTTACTGTGGCGTTGGTCCGGCGAACCTTGTCCGGTTTATGTACCCCAACTGAAGAAATAAAACACAAAAGAACACATTAGTATTACGTTATTACTCATTGGTGATACTGTGGCGTTGGTCAGGCGCCAAAAATGTGTCAAGTAACAAGAAGTCCCCACCGCTCTTACCTCCCCCCCCCCCCCCCCCCCCCCCCCCTCCTCCCCCCTCGCGCACGAGCCAGCCGTGAGCCACTGGGGGTCCGCTACCAGCAGACTAGCACGCCAGCGTTGATAAGTTTTCTCCTAGCCGTCGTGCGCCGGCGATGGAGATGGAGCGGGCGCCGAGAGGGGAACGGGGCAAGCGAGGGAGAAAGGGTGACGGTGCGGTTGTAGGGGCGGTTGGCGATTGTTGTAGGAGGCTGTGTTGATAGCAAACCGCGGCTGCTGCAGTGGCACGCCGAAGAGTCGAGGCAGCGGCGACCACTCTGAGGTTTTTCAGCGCACGCGCCCGGAGAGCTATTTAGTGCACGGAATTATTGGATGTGCTATTTGGATTTGGTCGTGGAGTTCCGAACGGTAAAAGGAGAACAAAAAATGCTGGATGAGGTGTGTGGAGTGTAACGGAGAGACGTGCTTGAAGCAATTAAGTCTTGGACAGTTTGTATTGTTTTATCTGTGATTTGTATGTTAGAAGCGTAGCTCCGCGAAATTGAATTAGCCGCTTAGAAAAGAAGACTAAGAAAAGAACAGAAGAAAGAAAGAAAGGGCGACATTTTTAAGGAAATGGATAGCTGATCAAAGTCGGAACAAAAGATAGTTCAGTGCGCATAGGTGACAGCATTCTCTAGGCTTTATTTACTTCTGGGTGTAAGACTGACTATGCTTATCAGTATTGCCTTTTTATCTCATGATAGCCTAGTACCTGATCAGTACAGAATTTGAAGAGTGTTACCAAGTTTGTTACCAATTTGGATTTTGGGATGCAGTTTGATCATCGGTATTTTCAGTATATGTTATTTCTCTAATGATTTTCACGGTGTGTTGATATTCAGTTTTCAAACTATGGATGCATAATCAGTTCGAACGGTCAGTGAAAGAAAAAGGGGTGGGGGCAGAGAAGAGAGAGAGAGAGAGAGAGAGAGAGAGAGAGAGAGAGAGAGAGAGAGAGAGAGAGAGAGAGAGAGAGAGAGAGAGTGGAGATTATGTGCTTGTACGACACTACACAAAATACAATGCAATATAAACATTAAAATTGTTCTTTGCCAAATTATCTGCACCTTTTGTGCATTTTCGTCTTTACGGTATTACTCGAAGTAAAGTTTAGCTGATCAGCGGAAATGTTCACGTTCAGGAATTTTCCATGCATGAGAATACAGCCACACAGACGGTCGGAATTCAAGTAGGAGGTCACGGCATATCCTGTAAGTAGATCATGAGTGCTTTACCAAGGTAAGTAAGTAAGTAACTTGGTGTTTTACGCCCAGTCAACCAGTGGGGTTATATGAGGGCGATGCTTTACCAAGGACACCATATGACGTAAAGCATAGTGACGTTTCCAAGGCACGAGAACGCCGCATGCAGACGGTCGGAATTAAAGTAGGACGTCTGACGTCCTGTAAATAGATCACTGAGAAGTGCTTTACGGCCAAGGACACCCTGGTTGGTCCTGAAGGCAGATAATGGGTTAAACTCAGCAGACCTGCAACTGATGGGTTTCAGTTTCCCGTGTGCACCGTGAGACTGAAGCCAGCGCAAGTGTGCCCGTGCTGTCTGCACTGAGGGGATGGATGGCCGTCAGTCAGGGCCACGCAGCAGTCGGGACCTGCAGTGGGTCAATTATTCACCACGGCCAATCTGAACCTCCATTTCCTTCATGCTCTCACTATCGACCTTATTCTCGGCATTCGCCACATCAGTTTTAATTAAGAAGTCAATGTTAGTGATGGACACGTTGTGCTGAAGGCAGACCCGCTGAAGTCTGACCCTGGTAGTATGATACCGCTGCCTCCGTCGCTGCTATCAGCCGCATGGCTAGCGGTCTGATGCACCGCCTCAGTTAGACCACAACGTTGTCCCCCCGTTGTCTGTCAACGGTCTCTAACGTTATCGGAGGCGCCGAATGCCGTCTGATTCGTTCCTTTATCAGAGTAGTTGTGGCGCCACCAACGGCTTCGGAACCAAACCGGCGACCACAGACCAGGAGCAGCAGTCAGCACACAGTCCCAGCAAGTTGTGGACAAAAGTTAATACTAAGAGTGGGGATATATATATATATATACGACGTGTGCAACAGACACGCGCGCGTCTGGTTACAGCGTAGACGGAAAGTGGCCTTTCTGGCAGCGCTGAAGCTGCGGAATATCAGCCGTCAGTTGTGGAGTGTGAGTACCGTTAAATGATGTTCGTCGGAGCGTTTCTCAGCCACAGGCACCTAAGGTATATCGTGCGTCAGTTGTGATGAGCTGCAAAAGGACGTGAGGGTTAGAGGTAGCCTAGTTCAACACTCAACACCCTCTCGTCAGATTCCTGGTTCACCTGCACGGCTACTGACGGGGGTGATGCAGATGCACAAGTTGAAGAATTCATTCTCAACAAACGCGTGTGTATTTTATCGTCTCGATGTGGCACGTTGAAACAGCGACTCGATTCAGAGTCCGCCGGATTATTTCTCCTCACCAGGAACAGTTCGTCGTTCTGAAGACGTGTGTCAGTGTTCTTCGTGCTGAAAAAAGTTCAAACTCGACGTAGTGTTAAGTTAGAGCCAGTGTCTCTCTCTTACCACTGCCTGGTAAAAGGGAGAAACCATTGTGAAGATGCGTCTTTTATCGCCTTGCGACACATTGAAACGGTGACTCGATGGACAGGTAGAGCTTTTGTCTCTCGTCAACACTGCCTGGTGCAAGGAAAAAATCGTTTCTGTGGACGTGCGTCGTTTTCTTTCTCGTGGAATGACTCGGCGGAAAAGCAGAGAGATTATCTCTCCTCAATATTAGCTTAAAGGAAGAACGTGTGTCGTGTTCCTTATCGTGCGGTGGAGAGGTAGAGACAGTCTCTCGTCCACAGTGAAGGTGTAAAGGAAAGCATTGATTTCTGTCAACCCGTGTTGTGCTCATCGTCATACGCCGACACGGTGACCCGATGGAGCCTTAGACCGAGGGACTGTCGCACCTCAGCACCGCCTGATGGGCAGGAAGGAGTTCATCTCTGTCAGTGTGTCTTGTGTTCCTCCGCCTCGTGCATCACGTCGTCACGGCGGTGACTCGATGGAGGGATTCCTGCTCCCTGCCTCTGCCTGATGCCCTGTGGGCGATCCCATCGCCCTCCACCTAGGCTCCACGGCACGGCAGACAAGGCTGGTGCTTGCTGGAGACCTGTCCACGGCACGGCAGACACGGCTTGTGGTTGCTGCAGACCTGTCCACGGCACGGAACGTGCTTGCTGGAGACCTGTCCACGGCACGGCAGACACGGCTGGTGGTTGCTGCAGACCTGTCCACGGCACGGCAGACACGGCTGGTGGCTGCTGCAGACCTGTCCACGACACGGCAGACACGGCTTGTGGTTGCTGGAGACCTCAGACCTCGCCTCTCTGGCAGCTATGGGGTCTCTAGTACCGCCTCATCACAACCACCACTTCCGGTACCACTTCCCGCACCGACTCCGGCCGCCGTCCGGACGTTTCTGGTCCCCGCGCCTCTCCCGGCTCGCCCTGCCTCTGTGGGCGTTCATCTGCGCCTTGACCGTGGTCAGGACGATCAGCGCCGCTGCCGCTCCTCCGGAAAACCGAACGCTTGCCCTCCCCGTCAGGGCGACCATTCTGTGCGACAACGACACCTTCCTGGAGTGCCTGGACAGCGCCAAGCTCATGGCGGAGGAAGCTGCCGCGTTCTCCTCCATCTCTTTCCCTGCGTCCTCAATATCCGTCTCCCTCAACGTGTCTGTGGTTCGAATCCCCGAGGACGGCCCCGGGGCGTTGCGAAGCTTGAGCTCAGTGGTCGGGGGCAGGGCGGAGGCGGAGGAGGTGGAGGAGGTGGAGGAGGACGAGGAGGGCTGGGTGGACGAGGACGTGGCTGATGTCTTGGTGGCTGTGGGAGGGTCAGGGACTGTGCAAACGGCGACCCTTCTCGCCAGAGGTCTGGACAAGCCGCTGCTGGGATACGTCCGTCACGGCTCCTGGAAGAACTCCTACAAGGTAGGTGACGCTGTTTTGTGATGTGTAGTACCTATGAGCTGCCGTGGATCTCCGATAGCCAGAAAAAATAATTACATTTATCACTAGGAACCCATGTACAGGTGTCTGTTCCGTTTCTGTCCGACTGTGCCCACTGTTTCACATGCATGCAGACACACCAGGTGCCTCACTATTTGAGCGTCTTGCGAAGTTCGTCTGGGACTGCGGTGTCGTAACAGCTGTCTATAATGCCGCCTTGCGGAAGTACTCCTCGGTACAGGGTGCTGACTGGGCTCACAGCACCAACTAACTAACTACTGCAAAGTACTGACAGAGCTCATAGCACCAACTAACTAACTACTGCAAAGTACTGACAGAGCTCAAAGCACCAACTAACTAACTACTGCAAAGTACTGACAGAGCTCAAAGCACCAACTAACTAACTACTGCAAAGTACTGACAGAGCTCAAAGCACCAACTAACTAACTACTGCAAAGTACTGACAGAGCTCAAAGCACCAACTACTGAACTAGCTAACTCCTACAAAGTACCGACTGGGCTCACAGCACCCGCTAACTAACTAACTCCTACAAAGTACAGACTGGGCTCAAAACACCAACTAACTGCTATACTGGGCCCACAGCACCCACTAACTAGGTAACTCCTACAAAGTACTGACTGGGTTCACACAGCCACTAACTAGGTAACTCCTACAAAGTACCCCTGTGACGGCGCTACCCTAACAGCCGTGCTTATCAGCTGTGTGGTTTGCAGACTGACTAGCTAACTGCTACAAAGTACTGACTGGTCGCACAGCACCCACTAACTAGGTAACTCCTACAAAGTACCCCTGTGACGGCGCTACCCTAACAGCCGTGCTTAGCAGCTTTGCTGTTTGCAGACAGCCCAGTTGGAACAGTTGCGGCAGGCTAACCAGTAGCAGCAGCAAAGCACTGCCCGTCTTACGGAGCTACTACCGCGCGGACGTTTTCGTTGTTGTTACGAGTATTTAACCCCTTCACTGCCCCAGCCTGTACATGCACGGACGCACCTGCAAACAGTATATTTTCCGGTCCTATAACATCTAATGTCACATGGTTCAGGAGCTGTGTGAGAGTCGAGGTGGACGTCCTGGACTGTCCGTCCTAACGAGCCTTCTGGTTTCCGTGGACGTAAAGATTTATTGCACCGTGCTTCGGCATTGGTCACAACTTGTCCCTAATATGTCAACTGACATCTGAGGACATAAAGCAGCACTTCATCATCTAATGTCAATGGTATGAGTTTTGATGAAAATTCTGTCACATTCCAGTGGCGAAAAAGAAGACAAAAATGCTTTAGGGTTTCAAATTTTGCAATTTTATTGGTCGTTTTCAAGTGACACCACGGCAGTGAAGGGGTTAATTTTGTTTCAACTAAATAACAACAGAATTTGATCAAACTTTGCTAAAATGCAGCTGAATACTTGTAGTGCAAACACAATAATCAGTCTTATAATGAATTAATAATCAGCTCACATAAATTTAGTTAGCGGAAAAAGATCGCATTCTGAAAAGCCTATGTATTTTCTTTGCATTCTTTTTTAACACTGAAACGGCCGAAGATTTTTGTTTGAACCAAACACAGACGAGGCAGTATTATCTTGGTTGTGTTCTAGTCATGATGAAATTACAAAGTGCAGTATTATGGTTGTGTTAGCGTCATCGCTTATTTACCTAACGTGTCGCTCCAGATAACATTTGATTGTACATGTACTGGAAAAAAACGATAGAAACCGATTTTCAGTAAAGGTTAGTAGCTTTAAAAATAGAAACTGTGATGAAGAAAGTTACACCCCCCCGGTAATGACCGCTTGTTCGATACGGACCCCCCCCCCACCCCCTCTGCATCCTCCTCCTCCATCCCCCTGATGTTTATTTCAGTTCCTGGATGAATCATTATTCACCAGCTGAATGCGACAGGCTCATTATAAGATGCAACAAAGGGACACAAACTCGGCGGAAGTTTTTCTTTTCTTTTCCGGAACACTTCTAGTGACCTACTCACCATGTCAACAAATATCCCAGGAATGCGCTGACAAAGAGCAAATATACGAACACCACGCAAATGTAGGGTCTTTGAAGTAGTTGAAGACAATGGTTATATTTAGGCATGAAAAAAAGAAGAAGCGATTTTCGTCAGAAGTCTAGGTAGGACTGGCACCCGAGTTCTCAAAGGGGCCACAGCGTTGGGCAGAGTTGATGGAAGGAAGGCAGCATCGCTATGCCTAATAATTAATTATATTAAGTCAGTTGTATGAACGTCGTGAGGCGCGGAAGGCTAGGATGATTGTGGATGACAACAGCCATATCCTTGCTAAATATTATGAGCTTCTTCCATCTGGTAGACGATTTCGCGTACCGAAATTAAATACAGTCAATAGCATTTTTGAACAGATAAATCCGTTCAAACGGCAGAGCAATGTGTGTGTGTGTGTATGTGTGTGTGTGTGTGTGTGTGTGTGTGTGTGTGTGTGTGTGTGTGTGTGTGTGTGTGTGTAAACTGCGTGAATGACTAGTTCGTTTATTATGTAACTTTTGTATTTTCAATAACTGTTGTTTCCGTTTTAAAATATTCAATATTTGTTATTGTGTACTGTGATGTGGTTAATGTTCAGCCACGTTTTAATTTCTCTGATGAGATAATAAAGTAATCTTGAATCTTGAATGATCCTGTACAGTTTCATGTACATTCTTCAATTACTCGCGGAAGTGCTTCTGCAAAGCACGTGTCTTTGGGCATTTGTAAGAGACCGCCAACAAAATACATCTACGGTAATTTGCAAAAACACTTCAACAAAACACGTCGTGAAAATTGGCAGAAGAGACTGCCGGTGATAGCTTGTGGAAGGACTTGTACCAAGTACGTCGATGGTAGCTCGCCGAAATACTCCCACATAAAGTACGTAATGAACATTGATCTCAGAAGGATAGTAGAGGATGTACCTCTGGTGGAGTGTACTTTGTATTTACACGCAGGCCAGGTGAGAGTTACTGTAGGCGACCCAGGTCTTTGTTGTTGTACTTGTGTTACGTATTTCGAGCGCTAATTAGCTCCCTTGTGTGTTGACCTCAGAAGGGCTCCTACAAAAAAGATCCATAACCCCCCAAAAAACACACAAAAACTTGGAGAAATACTCCTACAAAGTACCTAATAATAATTCTCATATGGGTTTCCAAATAGTACGTTTAGGTTAACTCACAGAAATACTCCCACAAAATACATCATGATAATTTTCACAAGGGCTCCTACAAAGTACTGCCATTATAACTCTCAGAAATAATCACACAAAGTACGTCTGTAGTAATTGGCCGAAGGACTCACGCAAACTACGTCTACGACAATCCGTAGATAAACTCCTAAAAGGTGGTCTACGATAACTCACCGGGATGGAAACTAGCAGAAGGACCTCTGGCCTGCGAGACACTGGCTGCACTCCTTCGTATGCAGCCCCGCCCCCTCCACACCCCCTCCCCCCCCCTCACCCCCGCTTTTTGTTCTCTAAGGCGTGGGTCTTACACTTGAAAATCGTTCGTTCCTAGGAGGCTAAAAAGAGAAGGATCCTGTAACGTATACTGTCATTACCGGAATGATTTGGCATTCAGATGAATAGCAACTGCCGATCGCGCCATTTTTAGCTCTCTCATCATTACATTGCTGCGGCCCTCATTATACAGTTTGGGGGCGGGGGTGGGGAGGTGGGGGGTGGGGGTGGGAGGTGGGGGTGGGAGGTGGGGGTTGGGGGGGTCGGGGTGGGGGAGTGGGGTTAAAAACTCACTAGATAGGTCCGTGACCATACCTATGATTTTAATGAACCCCCAAACAACAACAACAACAACAACAACAACAACAACAACAACAAACAAAACAAACAATCAAACAAACAAACATCACTTGCTATTGACACGTAATATGTATGTGTGTGTAAACATCTATGCTTCTTTCTCCACAAGCTCTGCACTATGAACATGGATACTCTTGCATGGATTAAAAAAGGTTTTTAATGTGCATTTAACGTGCATTACAAATTTTCATTCACTCCTTCACAACCACTCTGACCTTGTTCACGACGTCACTGACACTGATACCGATTGCCGGGCACAAGATGGCAGCTCTGTCGAGTTTTGTGGTTTCCAAACGTCGATTTTTAACGAACAGGACGAAAAATCAAACAAACAGCTACTATGTGCATCTCTCTCTCTCTCTCTCTCTCTCTCTCTCTCTCTCTCTCTCTCTCTCTCTCTCTCTCTCTTTCTCTGTCTGTCTGTCTGTCTGTCTGTCTGTCTGTCTGTCTATCTATGTCTCACTCTACTTTTTTGTATGCATATTATAGTCTGTACAACGGGAGTGGCACGCCATCCGCCTGCACCTCTTCATGAGGGGCAATGGCCTAAAAATGAATAAATCTTCCGTATCAGTCTCACTCTCCTTTCTCTCTCCCCATCCGTTGATGAAACTTGGTTTGCTTCTCTTTAAATAAATCTTCCGTACCAGTCTCTCTCTCTCTCCTCTCTCTGTTGTTCCATTCTGTCGATAAAGCTAGGATTGCTTCTCCAGATCGATCCCTTTTAAAAATGAAGTAAACGACAGGAACTGCAAATGTAATAACAAGAATAATGCTTGGTGTTGGACAGCTCCATTATCCGTCAGCTGTATGCGGCAACTTCAGTTCCCGGCGACTCGGAGAGAAACACATTGCGTGCCGTTCCAATGCTAAGGAACACATCGCATTTTTCTCGTGTCAGTTTTTGATTGAATCAACAGCCGGAAAATCTATGGAACAGTTGACGTTTCCCGCCAACAGTTGGGTCAGTGTCCTGGGCGATGTCTTGGAAACCTTTACCATCGCTTTTCATGGACGCCTTCACCTGCCTGCGTAATTCAATTTGTCTTTACATGCCATTATGTCACAGTCGTTTTTCTTTCTTTCTTTTCTCTCTGCCTCGCACACAGACACAGACACAGATACAGACACAGACACAGATACAGACACAGACACAGATACACACACACACACACACACACACACACACATACATACACACACACACACACACACACACACACACACACACGCACGCACGCACGCACGCACGCACGCACACACACACACACACACAACACACACACACACACACACACACACACACACACACACACACACACACACACACACACCACTTGGTTTTTGTCTCCCTCTTTCTCTCTGTTTTCGCATGGTCGGATACCGCGGACGCAGAAATAAAAGTTCCGTCTGCTGAATATTGACCTCTGTTAGAGCTTCTCACTTTGAAACCTGGAGTAGCATACTTTCCATACCGGAATATTTTTTTTGAAGCAGTGTTGACCGCTTACATTAACGGTAAAGAATGAATCAGTGAATCAGTCTGTGTGTACTTGTCCCTTCCCCCTTCCCCCCCCCCCTCCCCCGCCACCCGTCTCTATCGCTCTGACAACCTGGTTCTCTTTCCTCCTGATCTGTTTCTGTCTTTCTGTCTGCTGTCTCTCGAACTCTGTCTAGTTTTCAAGCCTCTCTGTCTCTCTGTCTGTCTCACTGTCTCAGTATTGTCTCTGTCTGTTTTGTCTCCCCATCTCTCTCCCTCCCTCTCTCTTTCTCTATCTCAGTCTGAGTCTTTTCCCTCTCGCTCCTCTTTCTCTCTTTCTCTTCCCCCCTCTCTCTGCATCTCTGCCTCTCTGTCTGTCTCTTTCCCTCTTTTTCACTCGTTGTCTCACCCCCCCCCACCCTTTCTCTCTCCCTCTTTGTCTCTTCGTTCCCCCCTCTTTCTCTTCCTCCCCTTTCCACCTTCTCTCGCTCTCACCCCCGCTCTCTCTCTCTCTCTTTGACCCCCGCTCTCTCTCTCTCTCTCTCTCTCTCTCTCTCTCTCACCCCGCTCTCTCTTTCTCTCTCTCTCTCTCTCCCACCCCCGCTCTCTCTCTCTCTCTCTCACCCCGCTCTCTCTCTCTCTCACCCCCGCTCTCTCTCTCTCTCTCACCCGCTCTCTCTCTCTCTCTCTCACCCCCCTCTCTTCTCTCTCTCTCTCACCCCCGCTCTCTCTCTCTCTCTCTCTCACCCCGCTCTCTCTCTCTCTCTCTCTCTCTCTCTCTCACGCCCTCTCTCTCTCTCTCACCCCCGCCTCTCTCTCTCTCTCTCTCATCCCCGCTCTCTCTCTCTTCTCTCTCTCTCTCTCTCTCTCACCCCCCTCTCTCTCTCTCTCTCTCTCTCACCCCGCTCTCTCTCTCTCTCCCCCCCTCTCTCTTCTCTCTCTCTCTCTCACCCCCCGCTCTCTCTCTCTCTCTCTCTCTCACCCCCGCTCTCTCTCTCTCTCCCCCCGCTCTCTCTCTCTCTCCCCTCCGCTCTCTCTCACCCCCGCTCTCTCTCTCTCTCTCTCTCTCTCACCCCCCTCTCTCTCTCTCTCACCCCCGCTCTCTCTCTCTCTCCCCTCCGCTCTCTCTCCCCGCTCCCCCACCTCTCCCCTCTCCCCTCTTCTCCATCTCTCCCCCCCCCCCCCACCTCTCTTTCTTCCCCTCTCTCCCTCTACCTCTGTCTCTTCCTCTCTTTTTCTCTCCCCCCCCTCACTCTCTCTCCCTTCCCCCTTCTTCCCTCTCTCCCCTCCCAATAAAATTTTGGATTTTTCTTCCTGTTTATTCTCAAGTCTTGCCGAACTTGCCTCTTCACCTCCACCTTCCTTCAGAAATATTGGCCATCGCGAGGGCCGGCCGAGCACTTGAGAGGTCCGATCAACGTGGGGGTTGTGTCTGAGCATGCGCGAGCGAAACACATTAAGGACGACATAATAAAACACCCATCGCCTTCTTCCGCAGGCACCCCGCAGGAGAACACCGAAAAATTGAGAATCACTTTCACTTTTCTCCACGTCATGATTAGGCCAGTTTTCGGATATAAAAGCTGACTGGCCATGGAATCCTGCTACATCAGCTGAGAGTAATTGAATAAAGCGTGGCAAGGAGGAGGGATGGTGGTGGGGGACAGCAGCAGGGTGGGAAGGAGGGGTGGAGAAACAATTTCGGCGGAAGCGAAAAGCCGTTAATTACGGTCGTTGAGGGGCAGTCGGTCTTGACGCCTTTTCCTTTGGATTGGGATTCAGCACAGAATACGTCACATGTCTCCAATTCATCCTCTTATCGCGTGCTACGTTTGAGTGACGTCGACTGAAGGAAAAGGTCGAGAGAGAGAGAGAGAGAGAGAGAGAGAGAGAGAGAGAGAGAAGAGAGAGAGAGAGAGAGAGAGAGAGAGAGAGATCTTAAGCAATCAAATCACCTGTCAAGTGAGTTGGTCACGAGATTCTAACCAACCAAGTCAGTTTACCGCATGATTCTAACCAATCAAATCGGTTAACTACGGGATTCCAATCAGTCAACAGCATTTAGTCAATGATGTTCGCTTTATTGTTTCGCGTAGGGCTTCTGAATTTATTTTGCCTTATGACGATCCAAAGATTTCACAAACATTAGAGGTTTCCGGGCTGCCAATCACCCAGACAGCTTCAGCCAATCAGAATGTCGCAAATGAATAAAAAAAATCCCCATTGAAAAGCGCGAAGAGTGGCCGCCAAGTTTGGTTCACAAGCTGTAGAATAGCAAGAGCGGAGCAGCCCCAGTGTCATAAAGTAGGCAACGTTACTTGGGGCAACGTAGCCTGTGAAACTAGACCTACCACACAGACTGGGCCCTCTGGGGACTAGGTAAGACGGACTCGATTCACTTCTCCTTCTCCGAGCCCAATAACAACGTGGAGAGAGAGAGAGAGAGAGAGAGAGAGAGAGAGAGAGAGAGAGAGAGAGAGAGAGAGAAGAGAGAGAGAGAAAACTACAGCCACGTTCGCAACACACACACACACACACACACACGAGACACACACACACACACACACACACACACACACACACACACACACACACACACACACACACACACACACACCAAAGAGCACCGACATACGCCCCACCCCGCCTGTTCGTCCCCCAAACAAAACAAATGCCTAATGACACGACATTTAGCTGCAATATCACAATGATACAGAGTTAAAAAACACCAGACCCCCCCCCCCCCCCTCCCCTCAACTTTATCCCCAACTGCCTGCATGCTATCAGCCAGCACTGACACGAGGCAAACTGAACACATCAGACAATCAGACAATCAGACAATCACATCAGACAATCTCCTATATGCGCAGACCAAGGCTTGGCTGCAACTTGATTGATGATGCTGTTAATGAGTGTGATCTTTCATTGATCGTTTCCATCGAAGATGATGGGTTTCATGTCAGCCTCCGTAGGCAGGCCTATCTGTTCTGTGTCTGTTCGATTCTTTCCTTTTTTTGGTTTTGTATTTGTTTAAATATATTACGGTTCTTAGTTTACTTGCGTTACAAATAAAAGCAAATAAATAAAGAAGCAAACATAATTTTTTTTTTTCGTATTTCGTTCGTTTATTTCTTTTTGTATCTTTCGTTCTTTGCTTGCTTTTTTCTATTTTGGTGTGTGTGCGCGCGCGCGTGCGTGCGTGCGTGCGTGCGTGCGTGCGTGCGTGTGTTAAAACAAAGAAACAAATCAGAAAACTAGTCCGCGATGAATTAATTATACGAACTATTCAGTCTGAACAACAGAAACCGGTTTCTCCACCAATCTTTCGTTCTTATTAAGTATATAAATCGTCCTCCTTTCGACAAGAGAAGGTATAACGACAGGTGCCGGTCTGGGAATACTCAGATAACGCGTAATATTAGCAGAATAATCCTGAAGAGCACTGCGGCTCCTGGGAATGGAGGAAGACGAATATTGACTGGCTGCTTGCTTACAATGCTGTCCAGTAGGTCTGTAAACAGATTTGTGGTACGATAGGCCACGTCGGACTTCTCCGGTGTCAATTAAGTGTGCATCAATCAAACTCTTTATCTGAGTCAATATCGGCGAGTAAGCGATGATTCATTGTCGGCGATGTCACTGCGACGACAACACGAAATCGATTCCATCCACGTATGTGCACCCGGCGCTGAACATACGAATATAAAGTGGTCTGTCCTGTGCGTCCCAGTTCCTTTGTGGACCGGTACCGTTTTGTCCCAGTCCCGTTGTGTCCCAGTCCCATTGTGGACCGGTATTGTTGTGGACCGGCCATGTGTCCCAGTCCCATTGTGTCCCAGTCCCGTTGTGTCCCAGTCCTTGTGGACCTGTCCCGTTGTGTCCCATTCCCGTTATGTCCCGGTCCCACTGTTTACTAGTCCAGTTGTGTCCCAGTCCCTTTGTGTCCAAGTCCCATTATTGACTAGTCAGGTTGTGTCCTATTCACGTTGTGTCCCAGTCCTATTGTGTCCCAGTCCCGTTGTGTCCCAGTCCCTTTGTGTCCCAGTCCTTGTGGACCTGTCCCGTTGTGTCCCATTCCCGTTATGTCCCAGTCCCATTGTTTACTAGTCATTGTGTCCAGCTACCTTTGTGTCCAAGTCCATTGTGACTAGTCAGGTTGTGTCTATTCACGTTGTGTCCCAGTCCCTTGTGTCCCAAGTCACTTGTTGACTAGTCAGGTTGTGTCCTATTCACGTTGTGTCCCAGTCCCTTTGTGTCCAAGTCACTTGTTGACTAGTCAGGTTGTGTCCTATTCACGTTGTGTCCCAGTCCCTTTGTGTCCAAGTCACTTGTTGACTAGTCAGGTTGTGTCCTATTCACGTTGTGTCCCAGTCCCTTTGTGTCCAAGTCACTTGTTGACTAGTCAGGTTGTGTCCTATTCACGTTGTGTCCCAGTCCCTTTGTTGACTAGTCAGGCTGTGTCCTATTCACGTTGTGTCTCAGTCCTATTGTGTCCAAGTCCCATTGTTGACTAGTCAGGTTGTGTCTCAGTCCTATTGTGTCCAAGTCCCATTGTTGACTGTCAGGTTGTGTCCTATTCACGTTGTGTCCCAGTCCTTTGTGTCCAAGTCCCATTGTTGACTAGTCAGGTTGTGTCCTATTCACGTTGTGTCCCAGTCCTATTGTGTCCAAGTCCCATTGTTGACTAGTCAGGTTGTGTCCTATTCACGTTGTGTCTCAGTCCTATTGTGTCCAAGTCCCATTGTTGACTAGTCAGGTTGTGTCCTATTCACGTTGTGTCTCAGTCCTATTGTGTCCAAGTCCCATTGTTGACTAGTCAGGTTGTGTCCATCACGTTGTGTCCCAGTCCTTCAGCCTTGTGTCCCAGTCCAGGTTGTGTCCATTCACGTTGTGTCCCAGTCTTGTGTCCAGTCCTTGTCTAGTCAGGTTGTGTCCCAGTCCTATTGTGTCCAAGTCCCATTGTTGACTAGTCACGTTGTATCCCAGTCCTATTGTGTCCAAGTCCCATTGTTGACTAGTCACGTTGTGTCCCAGTCCTATTGTGTCCAAGTCCCATTGTTGACTAGTCAGGTTGTGTCCCAGTCCTATTGTGTCCAAGTCCCATTGTTGACTAGTCAGGTTGTGTCCCAGTCCTATTGTGTCCAAGTCCCATTGTTGACTAGTCAGGTTGTGTCCCAGTCCTATTGTGTCCAAGTCCCATTGTTGACTAGTCAGGCTGTGTCCCAGTCCTACTGTGGACCGATCCAGTTGTGTCCCAGACCGGTTGTTTCTCAGTCCTGTTGTGTCCGGTTTCGCTGTGTCCTAGTCCGGTTGTGTCCCAGTCCGGTTGTGTCCCAGTCCGGTTGTGCTCCAGTCCGGTTGTGTCCCAGTCCGGTTGTGTCCCAGTCCGGTTGTGCTCCAGTCCGGTTGTGTCCCGGTCCAGCTGTGTCCCAGTCCCGTCGTGTACCGGTCCCGTTGTGTCTGAGTGCAGTAATGAGCATTGCTACAGGTGCCTTTGGACCATTGTTCATGAACCAGGCCAAGAGGGCTCACGAGATCGAAAGCGAGGCTGGGCTGTGCATGAATAGCAAGAACGTGGAGAGATTTCGTCGTCTGCACCGTAGCCTACATACCTAAGCCGGTGCGGCCCCGCTTTGGACCTCGGTTACCGTGGTGACCCCACCTCGCGTGAATATCCCTTGGGCACGGTCATTGTGGGTTGGCGGTGGAGGTGGCACCATGCTGGACGGTGCCAATCCTGCTGCTGCCTACCACCCCCCCCCCCCCCCCCCCGCGCTCTCCCCGCCCTCCTACCCCCCATCCCCCACGAGCCGCTTTCATGCGGGCGCGACGACTAGCGCGAGTCATCAGCTGCTTGCTTTGCCGTGGCGAGAAAGCCTTCGGCAACTAATCAAAGAGAGAAGAGGGGAATAGCACGGTCCGTCTTTAATGTATGGAATCATTCCGGCGGCGGCACCGTAGCGTTAAGAGCTCCACACACGCCGTCAGACTCCCCGAGCAGATACAAAGCGTGTGGGCTGGGAAACATGAACACTGCAGGAATCGTTTCACGAAATATTTCCGGAATAGTCAAGAGCTCAGTTTTCTGTTTCTTTCAGTCTTCCGTTTCAGTGCTGCTTTACGTCCACGTAGACACACGTACGGACTATTAAGGGCAGGGAGCCCGGGACGTCCAACAGCGAACTCGGCTCTCAGACGGCTCCTGAGCTCTGACGATTTTTAAACATGTTGCTTAACGTCCACAGAAACGATAAGGCTTATTACAATACAATACTATACAACTTTATTGTCTCTGTGTAGAGAAATTTGCCTATTAGGGACGGGGAAAGAGTGGGTGAGGGGGGAAACAAGTGAATAGCTCGTCTGCGCGTTCCGACCCGTAAAGAACGAAGAGACCGTCAGCCATCGCCAGAACAGCAATGTTAAGGAGGTGGGGACCTCGCCAGTGTGAAACAGCTTGTGTACTTCGCTAAGTGCTGTTTCAACGAAGCTGTGCGGAACAAAGTCATAAAGACAGTCTCCGAGAAGCAACTCTTGAAGAACAACTGAAGCAAAGGACTGTCCAACTCTCTATGAGAGCCCAGCTCCACCTCCCTGCTCTTGATCTCTCCTGGGCCCGAGTAGGCCCCAGTTCCATTGTTGACCAGCAAACGATTGTCTAACTCTCTATGACAGCCCAGCTCCACCTCCCTGCTCTTGATCTCTCCTGGGGTCTCTTGAGGGTCCAGCTCCACCTCCTCTTGATCTCGCCTGGATCCGAGTAGGTCCCAGTTCGTTCCACTGATGACCAGAAAATGATTGTCTAACTCTCTATGACAGCCCAGCTCCACCACCCTGCTCTTGATCTCTCCTGGGCTCTTGGCGAATTTTTCTTGTCGAGCTCGCTATCTTGTGGGTGTTAGCCAATCAGAAGCGAGCTTGCGTGTTGTGAACTCCTTGTCGGACGAATAGTGCCTTGTCTTCATCGAAATGCGACACTGAGTCCAGTTCTTGAACTGAAGACTCCTCTGGGGAGGACCAGCACAACAGAAACAGAGCTGGCGAGGGCTTCATCTCCATTGCCCGTGAAATGGGCAACAGCATCATGACAGGGGAGCTTGTTTACAAACTTTCTAACTCGCTTTTCTCAATGCGGCAGACGAAGGCGAGGCCCGCTAGGGTTCGGCTGAGCGTGGGGTGATTGCACTGCCAGGCGAGAAGAGGGAACAATGTGGAAACGAACCATTGCAGCTCGAAACGTGTGTGCGGCTTTTTACACAGTCACCCGGGCCCTCCCGTCTCCTCCCCGCCCTCGTCTGGCATCTCTGTCCCTGCCAACACTGCCTTGGGGACCACTTCATGGCGTTAAACGACACTAACGAACCATTCGTTGAGACCGTCGTGGGAATTCCCAGTAAGCTACTTACGACAACGGCGGCGATTGCTGTGGTATATTTCACGAGATTCCGGTCTGCCGTGTTCTGCTTCGATTTATTATAATTTTTCGCGTTGCCACGTCCTTTGTGTTGGCGGTTGCTGCTTTCACATTTGCATTTCTTTCAGTGTCTCAAGACTTACGGGTTTACAATGCTCTCTCCGCTGCCACTTTGTGTCTTTGTGTCCCTCCATCCAGTCTCCCTTTCTGTCTGTCTGTCTGTCTATCTGTCTGTCCGACCCTCTGTGTCTCTGTCTTTGCTTTTGTCTGCTTGTTCTGTCTCTTTCACACACATACGCACGCACACACACACACACACACACACACACACACACACACACACACACACACACACACACACACACACACACACACACACACACACACACACACACACACCTCTCTCTCTCTCTCTCTCTCTCTCTCTCACACACACACACTCTCTGCTCTCTCTCTCTTCTCTTCACACACACACACACCAACACACACCACAACACACCACACACACACACACACACACACACACACACACACACACACACACACACACACAAACACACTCTTTTCTATCTCTCTCTCTTCCTACACACACACACACACACACACACACACACACACACACACACACACACACACACACACACACACACACACACACACACACACACACACACACACACACACACACACACACACACACGTCTCTCTCCCTCTCTCTCCCTCCCTGCCTCTCCCCCTCTCGCTCCCAACAGCTCTGCCTGATCCTAAACAAAGTTAAAGGGCCTTAACGTCAACAGATCGTTGACAGACGTCTCCAGCTTGACGGAAACGAGAACTCTTTCACATTTGTTTGTGTGGGTTGATTACCGTCAATTCCAAACCCATTGCCCTAAGTGCCGCGGCCATGTCTGTGTCTCAGCCCGTGTCTGTGCCCGCCTCAATTACGTAGTGATGAAACGATGAATATTCCACGTTGCTCGTCCTGACGCTGAACATTCGCTAGTCTACGTCAGAGCGCAAGTCTGTCATGAAGCTTCTGCTTACGGCCGCTATCTGATGAGATCTCGTAACTACATAGCTATCCTCGTGCATATTATCTCCCTGAGGTGCAGCACAGCGGACGCAGAAATTAAGCTCCCTTCAGTCCGTTGTGAAATCAGAGCTGTCAGAGGTTCTCTTTCTTTGCGAGCCTGGGGCAGGTCAGAATACAGCCTGGCGTGCTTCGCCTGCTGCCAGCCATTTCCACCTTTCCCTTTCTCTATCTCCCTGTTCCATTCAGCTTCAGTCCCCCCCCCCCCCCCCGCCCCTTTAATTCCAATACAGCACAAAGAGTCATGTGCAACGACAGTGAATCAGGCTTTGACCCGACTGGATGTACGAGCATTATCGAATTTCGCCCTGGTAGCACTGACGCGGTGGACTGCTGGGTAAGAATGAAGGCTGCATCCCCCGAAAAATACACATTAACATTACACAATGTTGAGAAGTTCGTATGGACTTAACTCGCCCGTTCTCTCTGAACCGAGGCAACACATAACAACAACAACAACAAAAAATAATAAAAATAATAAAATATATATAGATAAAGCGCAAAATCTTGTCCGTAGAGACTATTGTAGGCACACACCACACACACACACACACACACACACACACACACACACACACACACACACACACACAATCACAACACCACGACACACGACAAAGCACGCACGCACGCACGCACCATGCACGCACAGCACACGCACGAACACACACACGACGCACGCACGCACCACAGCACACACAGCACACCACTACAGACACGACGCACGACACACAACACACACACACACAACACACACACACACACACACACACACACACACCACACACACACACACACACACACACACACACACACACACACACACACACACACACCACGGACGCACTACACCACACACACACCACATACATACACACACAGACACACGCACAACACACACACACACACACACACACACACACACACACACACACTACACACACACAAACACACACCACACACATCACACACACACACACACACACACACACACACACACACACACATACACATAACACACATACATACACACATATACACACACATACACACACACACACACACATACACACACACACACACACACACACACACACACACACACACACACACACACACACACACACACACACACACACACACACACACACACACACACACACACACACACACACACACACACACACACACACACACACACACACACACACACACACACACACACACACACACACACACACACACACACACACACACACACAGAAGCACCCGCACACACGAGTATATTGACTACACAAAACTTAAATTAATACACAAATCAAACGGACGACAAACAAACAGACACTTGAGGCGGAGGAAAACACCATCGCGGAACGGAAAACATGGTGGGTCTGTTTTGGAAAAGGAAATGTCTAGAAGTTTGAGGTACACGCACAGACATGCAAACAAAGGCCGCCATAAGCATTATGGCAACGAAGAAATTTCCATCCCATCACATGATTTCAGCGGCCGAACCTAGCACGTCTCTGGCCCATTAATGCGTTGGTGTTGCCAAACGACGTCGACGGTTATGTAGGGAAGAGAGGATTTACTGGGCTCTGTGATGAAGCTGGGGCACATTTCGAGCGGTCGCTGGCTCATCAAGATGGCAAAGGGATTTGTCTTGTCTCTCTAGCATACCCAGCCAAGTCAAGTCGAGTAAGGTCAGATCGAGTAAGGAAAGGTCAGGTCATTCAGGCCAGGTCAAGTCAGGTCAGGTCAGGTCAGGTCAGATCAGGTCAGATCAGATCAAATGAGATTAGATCAGGTCAGGTCTGGCCAGTTAAGGTCAAGCCAGGTTAAATCAGACCAGGTCAAGTCAGGACACTGACACTTCAGGTCAGATCAGGTCACTTTAGTATAGTTCATGCCAAGTTAAGCTAGGTGAAATAAAGTCGGGTCAGCTTTAGCCTAGTCAGAGTTAAGTCAAACCAAGTCAGGCTAAGCAAAGTTAAGTCAAGCAGACATTTTTTCGACGATAAAGGAGAATTTGGGTAATTCTAACACCAAAGACAAAGAAAAATGACGCAAAAACAAAAAAACAAAAACAAAAAAGAATCAGGAGACACTTAACAGACCAGGAAGGCGGAGTCAGAATAGTACTAGAAAATTACTACATGTCTAAAATCAATAGTACCGCACGTGACAAAAATGTGTAAATCTGTTCGTGTTCTCTCTCTCTCTCTCTCTCTCTCTCTCTCTCTCTCTCTCTCTCTCTCTCACACACACACACACACACACACACACACACACACACACACACACACACACACACACACACACACACACACACACACACACACACACACACACACACACACACACACACACACACACACACACACACACACACACACACACACACACACACACACACACACACACACACACACACACACACACACACACACACACACACACACACACACACACAGCATACACACAGACCTCCTCACCTCGCCCGTATTGCCTTCTCTTGTCCTATTATTTGGAAATGGCAGGCTGGCGCATTACAGAGACTTTTCTCACTTCCGCCCAAACCGGATCAAGCCTTAGCCCGTTTGACGGTTTGGGACACCGTGTCTATAACTATGATCAGGAAGTTAAAAATGCAGCATGCAAAAAGAACGGGGGATTAAAATAGAGAGAGAGAGAGAGAGAGAGAGAGAGAGAGAGAGAGAGAGAGAGAGAGAGAGAGAGAGAGAGAGAGAGAGAGAGAGAAGAAGAAGAAGAAGAAGAAGAAGAAGATTTTACGTCATAGGCCTTTTACGTCTCATCTGACATCAAGGCGCTGGTGTGTGACGCGGGTGATGGTGCGAGAACACCGTGTCTATAATTAGCCGGCCAAAAATGCGGGCGTGGAAAACAATAAATAAAAGAACGAGATTTCATGTTTTGATGTCATTTTCCTTTAACGTGTCCTCTAACATCAAAACACACAGGGTGTCACAAATAAGCAAACAGAAATGAAAACAAGAAACAGTGAAAAGAAAGAAAGAAAATCCCGAAGCATATGTACATGCGGACCACGAGGAAAAGAAGAAGCGAGGAGGGGGAAAGAGGAGGAGAGGAGGATGAAGAAGAAGAAGAGAAGAAGAAGAGAGGATGAGGAGAGGGGGTGAGAAAGAAGAGAAGACGAGTAAGTGTTTACACCAGCACAGAAAAGAAGGAAGGACGAGACGAGAAGAAGAAGAAGAAGGAGGAGGAGGAGTGAGGAGAGAGGAGGAGAAGAAGAAGAAGAGAGAGGAGAAGAGGAGGAGGAGGGGAGGAGGAGGGGAGGAGGAAGAAGGAGGAGGAGGAGAGGAGGAGGAGGAGGAGGAAGAAGAAGAAGAAAGAAGAAAGGATGAGAGAGGAAAGAAGAAGAAAAGAAGAAGAAGGAGAGGAGAGGAGGAGGAGGAGGAGGAGGAGGAGAGGAGAAGGAAGAAGAAGAAGAAGAAGAAGAGGAGGAGGAGGAGGAGGAGGAGGAGGAGGAGGAGAAGAGGAGGAAGAGAGGAGGAGGAGGAGAAGAAGAAGAAGAGAGAGAGAAGAGAAGAAGAAGAGAAGAAGAAGAAGAAGAGAAGAAGAAGGAGGAGGAGGAGAAGAGGAAGAGGAGGAGGAGGAAAGAAGAAGAAGAAGAATGAGGAGGAGGAGGAGGAAAAGGAAGAAGAAGAAGAAGAAGAAGGAAGGAAGAGGAGGAGGAGGAGGAGGAGGACAAAGAAGAAGAAGAAGAAGAAGAAGAAGAAGAAGAAGAAAGAGGAAAAAGCGGAAGAGGAGGAAGAAGAAGAAGGAGAGAGGAGGAGGAGGAGAACGACGACGATGATCAAACAGCAGCAACAACAGGAAAAGACTGAAGAGCAAACCACAAACACGTGCAGATGATACCAATGAAACGTCTCCCGCGTTGTCGATGGAGCGCTTATTTCCTCTTTCACGAGTTAATTGCAGCAAGAAACTGATGTTTATGGGACCGTGAGTCTCTGATGTCACAGGCCCTGGCCAGTCGTCTGACGGAAACGCCCGTGTAACGTAGTGTCTGTGAACGCGTCATCAGACTAGTTGTTTGCCTGGCGTGACGTCAAGACCGATTCCACCAGAATGATTCTGCATTTGTTATGGGAAGCAATTTCAGCAATTTTGCTGTTTCGTCAATTAGTTCTCAGCAGTGGGAACCTTACTTTCTACGTCCTCAGTACTCATTACTGCTGGGTCACTACTCATGAGTCGTTACTCATTACTGCAGGGTCACTACTCATGAGTCATTGCTCATTACTGCGGGGTCACTACTCATGAGTCATTGCTCATTACTGCAGGGTCACTACTCATGAGTCATTGCTCATTACTGCAGGGTTATCAAGAGATTGGCATTACGTCGTTAAAGTACTCTCTCTCTCTCCCCATCTCTCCGTCTCTCTCTCCCCTCTCTCTCCCCATCTCTCTCTCCCCTCTCTCTCCCCATCTCTCTCTCCCCCTTCTCTCTCTCCCCCCTCTCTCTCTCCCCTCTCTCCCCCTCTCTCTCTCCCCTCTCTCTCCCCCTCTCTCTCTCCCCCTCTCACTGCCCCCTCTCTCCCCCCCGCTCTCTTTCTCCCACCCTCCTCTCTCTCACGTCACCAGGGGACTACATCGTGTAATGGGGCAGTACACAAAACCAAAACAAAACAGAACAAAACACGTTACTGATCCAGCGACCGGCATAACAAACTGTCGAGCTAATATACTGCACAGACGTCACAGCGCCACGTAAGTAAAACATAAGGTCGTGACAGAAATATGCGCAGGCGGTTTGAGTGTCAGTTCCAGACCAGTCAGCTCAGAGGAGAGGTCTGTGTGACGTGGGCTGATGGAAATAGCCCGTCATTACTGACGCAACGTAACATCGC
>JABMCL010003576.1:180000-182500 GCA_018857735.1 Alviniconcha marisindica | reverse complement strand
GCCGTTTTCAGTTGGACTTTTCCGTGCAGCTGATGAGTCATTTGCGGAAAATCAGGCTGTTCCAGTCCTTTTTGAAGTGTGCGGTAAGCAAACTGAAAGGTTGTCCTGTGTAACTATACGTTGAGAAGGCTTTCTTAATCCTTCGAAATTGTACGGGACTCAGTCCTTTATAACTTCTTGTTGAACTTTTGAAGTGTATATATTAAGAACGCGGTCCTAGTCTTTCAGAACTACCTTGAGATTGCTGTCTTACTCGTTTTTAATGTACTGAAGGCTGCCCCAGTCCTTTCAAACTGTACACCAAGAAAACTGATTCTTTTACAACTTAGACTGAGTCTTTGTCCTCTTCGGCTGTATAATGGGACGGCTGTGTGAGCTTTTTGTAACTGTACACTGAGAGAAAAAAATCGTGTCCTGTCTGGCATGAGCAGTCTTCAGTACGTGGCAGCCCTGTGCCGGCAATGAGTCCGCACTTGTGTTGGCGCAGGCGACAACGTCCAGTCCTAAAGCCCGTTCTTAACTGGGCGAACTGTTTGTTCGCCGAACATACTTCGGACAGGTCGGCGAACTATGATTCGTTTCTTAAATGAACTTCTACTTTGCCGAACATAGTTCGGACAGTTCGACGAACTATGCTTCGTTCTTAATTGGCTTGTAATGAGATGCAAGCTTCGGCCCGAACTTGCGGCAGACGCGCAGGAGACAGCATGACTACTCCAAAATGTAGGATAAAGTCAAGTCAGGTCAAGTCAATATACTTTAATCATCCCTCACAGGGTAATTCAACTAACTACTATATCATTCTGGGTCCCAGAGACAAGGCTGCGACTCCCACAGGTCAACAAATAGGTAAATTCCGTCCGAAGCGAGTGAAGCATCGACATTAGTATCCATTATTTTTTTATTTCTTCCTCATCCACAGGAGAGCTCTCTTTGCTCTCCGCCAATCAGAGGCAATGTTCGCGGAACTGGGCGAATGTTCCCAGAGCATGTTATGCGTAGCTTTTTGGACCGCGAATATAGCTTCGTCGCAGTTGGACGAATACCCCGAACAAGGTTCGCAAAGCCAAGTTCGTCCAATTAAGAACCAACTATGCTGGCCTAGGTTCGACGAAAATCCCGAACTATGTTCGCGAAGCAACCGTTCGTCCAATTAAAGACCAACTATGCTGGCCTAGGTTCGACGAAAATTCCCGAACTATGTTCGCGAAGCAACCGTTCGGCCAATTAAGAACCAACTATGCTGGCCTAGGTTCGACGAAAATCCCGAACTATGTTCGCGAAGCAACCGTTCGTCCAATTAAAGACCAACTATGCTGGCCTAGGTTCGACGAAAATTCCCGAACTATGTTCGCGAAGCAACCGTTCGGCCAATTAAGAACCAACTATGCTGGCCTAGGTTCGACGAAAATCCCGAACTATGTTCGCGAAGCAACCGTTCGTCCAATTAAAGACCAACTATGCTGGCCTAGGTTCGACGAAAATTCCCGAACTATGTTCGCGAAGCAACCGTTCGGCCAATTAAGAACCAACTATGCTGGCCTAGGTTCGACGAAAATCCCGAACTATGTTCGCGAAGCAACCGTTCGTCCAATTAAAGACCAACTATGCTGGCCTAGGTTCGACGAAAATTCCCGAACTATGTTCGCGAAGCAACCGTTCGGCCAATTAAGAACCAACTATGCTGGCCTAGGTTCGACGAAAATCCCGAACTATGTTCGCGAAGCAACCGTTCGTCCAATTAAAGACCAACTATGCTGGCCTAGGTTCGACGAAAATTCCCGAACTATGTTCGCGAAGCAACTGTTCGGCCAATTAAGAATGGGCTTAAGACGGAAAACGGTGAAGCTGGATGAGTCTTTGGTCAATGAGTCTATGGTCAAAGAGTCTATGGTCAAAGAGTCTATGGTCAAAGAGTCTATGGTCAATGAGTCTATGGTCACTGAGTCTATGGTCAATGAGTCTATGGTCAATGAGTCTATGGTCAAAGAGTCTATGGTCAATGAGTCTATGGTCAATGAGGGCTATGGTCAAAGAGTCTATGGTCAATGAGTCTATGGTCAATGAGTCTATGGTCAAAGAGTCTATGGTCAATGAGTCTATGGTCAAAGAGTCTATGTCAATGAGTCTATGGTCACTGAGTCTATGGTCACTGAGTCTATGGTCAATGAGTCTATGGTCAATGAGTCTATGGTCAAAGAGTCTATGGTCAATGAGTCTATGGTCAATGAGTCTATGGTCAAAGAGTCTATGGTCAAAGAGTCTATGGTCAATGAGTCTATGGTCAATGAGTCTATGGTCAAAGAGTCTATGGTCAATGAGTCTATGGTCAAAGAGTCTATGGTCAATGAGTCTATGGTCAATGAGTCTATGGTCAATGAGTCTATGGTCACTGAGTCTATGGTCAATGAGTCTATGGTCACTGAGTCTATGGTCAAAGAGTCTATGGTCAATGAGTCTATGGTCAATGAGTCTATGGTCATGAGTCTATGGTCAATGT
>JABMCL010003576.1:160000-175000 GCA_018857735.1 Alviniconcha marisindica | reverse complement strand
GTCGTTAAAACTCGATTATTACTGTTGCGTAATTTAGCCATTGCATACAAGTTTCTGTGTTCCTATCGCTGATACAAGCACCTTTCTGCCCTGTCTTAGCCGTTACGTACATCTTAGCCGTTACGCCATCTTAGCCGTTACGCCATCTTAGATCTGAAAAGGATCGAGGCCCAGAGCGCCTGAGCAGAATGAACAAAGGGAGTTAATTTGCGCTCAGAAGACGTCACACGATCACAACAGCAAAGACCTGAGTGGCCTACAGTAACTCTCACCTGGCATGCGAGTAAATACAACGTACATAAACTCCACCAGAGGCACAGACTCCACCAGAGGTGCATCTTCTGTACCCATGGTTGAGTTTATGGACCTTGTATTACTCGCATGCCAGGTGAGAGTTACCGTGTTCAACTCGGGTCTTTTGCACCTCTGGTGGAGTTAATGTACCTGGGATTTACTCGCGCGCCAGGTGAGAGTTACCGTGGTCGAATCAGGTCTTTTGTACCTCCCATGGAGTTTGTGTACCTTGTATTTACTCGCATGCCAGGTGAGAGTTACCGCAGGTGACTCAGGTGTTTGTTGTTGTGTTCATTTGACGTCTTTCGAGCGCTAATTACCGTTCTTGTTAGTTGATTTCTCGTTACGTTCAGGTTGGTGCGCGGCCGCACTGGTTGACTGGGCGCAAAGCGTCAGTTTACTTACTAACTTACTCAGGGTGCTGTGTTCCTTTTGCTGATACGCACACCTCTCTCTTCTGTCTTAGCCAGTACGTACAAGCTGTTGTGTTTTAGTTTATGATATATACATATTTTGTTACGTCTAATTTTGCACTTCTATCTTAGCCAGTACGTACAGGCTGTTGTGTTTTAGTTTATGATATACACATATCGTGTTACGTCTAATTTTGCGTTTCTGTCTTAGCCAGTACGTACAGGCTGTGTGTCTTAGTTTATAATATACACCTATTTTGTTACGTCTAATTTTGCCCCCCTTCTAAACCTTAGCCAAGTAGCAGGCGGTTTTTTTAGAGTATATGCACGCCCCCTCCCGCCAAATGACCCCACCCACAAAAATTCATCTAATGTATTGCCAGTTTCTTCGCCTAGCACATACGATTTGTGGGGAAAACCCCCGGGGTAAAAGGTTTCGGGGCCAAAAATATCAATGATGGACCTGTTTCGTTTAGGTGGGGGGCGATCACTGATGGAGCGAAAATTTGGGGGGAAAAAACCCCGGGGGGGGTCCCCCCCCCCCCCCCCCCCCCCCCCCCCCCCCCCCCCCCCAAATTTAGTTTTCCCTTTTCCCGTTATCGTCTTTTCACAGAGCCACAATTTTTTTTTCGTTCCTGCTTTTGTTCTTTCACGCCTTTTTACTGCAATTCTCCCCTATTGGCTGTCCTCGGTACCCAAAAAACAAACCGAAAAAACCAGAAAACGTTGCTCACCCTGTCCAGAGAGTTCCCAAAAATGATCACATCTTTCCCGATTTAATTTTCTGCCCTTGGCTGCCCATTGATTTACGAATACAGGGTTTAAAAGTAATGTACATTTTTATGCGCTCATCAAAAGCCCTGAGGGGCTCCCATTTATACATATTTAAACCAAAATTTCAATATTCTTGGGCACACGAGAGGAAAAGTCCTACCAAAAAAAATTTAAAAAAGTATTTTATGGAAAAAAAAAAAAAAAAAAAAAAAACCCCACAAAACACACACACAAACACACACACACACACACACAAAAACACACACAAAAACACACCCCCACACACACACACACACACACAGCTCGGCTCCACACCCTGTTTACATAATCCTGGGGCCCGCTACCCCGCGTCTCCTGTTCTCTGAAAGTACTCCCAAACCTTCCCTTCTCTCTCCCTCCCCCCCCTTTCCCCCTTTCCCCCTCTCTCTCTTTTTTTTTTTTTAAAATTTCTCCCCCCCTCTCTCCGGAAATCCCCTCTCTGTCCCCCGGGCCCTCTCATTTTCCCCTCCTCGCTCTCTCTCTTTGAAATTCAGGGCAAAATTGGAAAACCCTTTCAAAGGCAAACATTGGGGGAAACGTCCCGAGAGACGGGGGGGAGCGAATTTTGGGCTTTTCCCAGCACAAAAGATCTTTAACTGAACGAACTCTCTGTCTCCCTCTCTGTCGCTCTGTCTCTCACTCTCTCTTGTTTCTGTCTGTCTGTCGTGTCTCTGTCTTCTGCTGTCCCTTTGTCTGCCCTCTGTCTCGTCTCTCTCTCTTCTCCTCTTCTCTCTCTCCAAGGGGGATTTACTCCCGCTCTTTGTTTCTACTACCCCCATAGAGCGTGCAGAATCTGTCCGCTCGGACCCCCCCCCGATCCGCGGCCCCCTCCCCTCCCCCCTCCCTTTTCCCCCTTTTCAATACCCCCCCCCCCCCCCCCCCCCCCACCAACCTCCCCCCCTCTCTACGAGTCTGCGCGGCAAATGGAGTGGGACACCCTTTGTCGGTGGTAGCAAACTGCACCCAGCCTCGGGAGAAATGACACCATCTTGGCACCTAGCTGATCGCTAGCGTTAAAAGCCGCCAAAATCCCTCCACCAATTCCACGGGCTGGTCCGCCGATCGACCGAACGGACGGTCCGATTTCTCATCTGGTCCGCACTCCTCCCCCCCCCCCCCCCCCCCCCCCCCCACCCACCTCCTCACGTCATCCTCTCTAAATCTCTGGTACCAGCTTCGCAACGTTACAGGTTTTGCTTCTTCCAATATTTGCTGGGCGCCGTCTTTCTGTCCGTCAAAAGGAGTTCCGGCTCCCCTGATGTATTCCTTAGGTTTCCTTCCATATCCGTCGCATAACTCCGAACCGTGGGGGAAAACGCTTTAAGAAGCAGTTTTGTCCACAAACTTCGCGCCACATCGGCGAGATGTGAAAGGATCGCGAAGACTGACAGAAATAAGTAGGGGAAATAAGGACGCCCTGTGGCTGATTATGAACGCCAACGGGCTAGGGGTATTGACTAAGCCCGCAAATCGAACAAATCGAAGAAGAGCGACTAACCCTCCCCCCTCCTCCGCCGCCCCCCCCCCCTACCCCCCTCCCCCATCCCTCACACCCCCTGTGGTCTTTTCCTCCCGTTCGTCTGCTTTTATCAGCGGAGAGCGACGCAATTTCCCCGGGTTTGCACCTCCAAATCTGCAAGTTTGTTCTGAAGGGGACCCGAACCTCCCCAGGCCGCCCTCTTTATCGAGCCGAGGATCCCCGAATGGAGAGCTCAGAGAATTAAATCATGCCCGGGTTTACTTAATCTGGTTTGGTCGTCCAAATCCAAGATTACAGCTGTGGAGAATGGGAGGAGTGGAGAGGGAGGGGAGGTGGGGGGGGGGTACAACATTAGTAGCTGTGAAGGACGTATGTGTGTACTTACACACACACACACACACACACACACACACACACACACACACACACACACACACACACACACACACACAGCACACACACGGAAACACACACACACACACACACACACACACACACACACGCGCGCGCGCGCGCGCACACACACGGAGAAACACACACGTGCGAAAATATCACATACTCACGCAAAATATCCTGTAGTTCGGTAGATTATGGAAAATCTAAAATAATGCAGAATGCACTAAAGCGACCAAACAAACAAACCAGCCAAACCAAACAAATCAAACAAAACAAACAAACAAAAAACAATCGAACACACAAAAAACTTCAGGTTTTTTGAACAAAAAACAAGCAAGCAAAAAAACAAAAAAACTAACAAACAAAAAACACAAAACAAAACAAACAAGCAATCAAAAAACAACAACAAACAAACAAAAAACAATAAACAACAAAATAAGACAACAAAATAAAACAACAACAGCAACAAGAATAAACAAACAAAACAACAACAACAGCAACACGCAAAACGCAGCGAGTCTGCTCGAGAGCAGAGAACGTAGCTATATAAAAGCGATAACAGAAATAACAATAACAAAACACTGAACTCGTTGCGTTATCGCACAAACAGCGAGTTTGAGTTGACTCCAAGATATAGTGTCTGTTATCTTGCCCCTCTCCCTCCTCCCCCCCCCCCCCCGGCTCCCGCCTCCCCCCCCCCCCCCCCTGCCTCCACCTCCCTCCACCCACCCCCGCCTCCCTCCGCGTCTTGATATGGTTCTTGACTTCACTATAAACGTCGAAATCTGAAGCTGGAAAATGGAGACTCCACTATAGTCTTCTTCATGGCGGGTTACACAGGAGACTTCATTGGGGTCCTTCCGTGTTCCTCTGTGCTGTCTGTTCCGTGTTCCTCTGTGCTGTCTGTTCCGTATTCCTCTGTGCTGTCTGTTCCGTGTTCCTCTGTGCTGTCTGTTCCGTGTTCCTCTGTGCTGTCTGTTCCGTATTCCTCTGTGCTGTCTGTTCCGTGCTCCTCTGTGCTATCTGTTCCGTGTTCCTCTGTGCTGTCTGTTCCGTGTTCCTCTGTGCTGTTTGTTCCGTATTCCTCTTTTGCTGTCTGCTCCGTATTTCTCTGTACTGGCTGTTCCGTATTCCTCTGTGCTGTCTGTTCTGTTTGCTGTGCCCCACTTCTTCAACACAGCCGTCTGCGAGTTCACGTCATGCTCATCTAGATGTCCTGGTTGTTCCGTTGCCTGCGTCAGCTCTTCCGGCCTCTCAGGGTGTCCTTTGTCACGTACTCCGTCGTCCCTCGGGCTTACCTCTCTCAGTGATGGCGTCACTGGAGGAGTTCGTGTGTCCACTGACGCCACTTTGCATCCATTTTCCGTCCTTGACGCTGCCGTTTACATCACGCTGGCAGTCAGCGCACAGGAGAAGTTTGTCAGGAGAAGTTTGTCAAGATCAAAGCAGACCCACACACACAGGGCGTAAGAATGAACGCTTCATACTGGAACACGTCAAAACGGTGAGCACAAGCTCGGATAAAACTGCTTTTCTTCAAAGTAACGAACACGTGTTGTGTATGCCTGCAGCAGCAGCAGCAGCAGCAGCAGCAGCAGCAGCAGCACAGTGGACAGACCACATCTGTATGCGTTGTGTGGCTCTTGCTGAAGAATGGCGAACAGGAATGAGAAGCCTGTTTGGCGTTGCGGACGATATTGGGCCGGAAAACAACTGTGGAGACTTTGTCAGACTTTGGTAACGCCCTTGATTCAGCAACGTTTGCACCGCTTATGGGCCTTTTGTTTCTGTAATGAGCTTTTTTAATTTGTGGGTCGAAGTGAAGAAAACAAAACAAAAAACAACAACAACCCCCCCCCAAAAAAAACCCCCAACAACAAACAAAAACAAAAAACCCAACCCACCAAACAAAAGAAAAACAAACCACCCCTCAAAACCAGTAGCAATAAAAACAAACAAATAAACACGAAAACAAACAACAAGTAAAAGAACAATATGAGAACAAAACAAAACAAACAAACAAAAACGAAAACACGCAAACGCACTCACACAACAACAACAAACAAAAACCAACCAACAAATAAAAAAAAACTAGAAAAGAAACTATAAAAAAAGCAGCTGAACGAAACGAAAATACAACAACAACAACAACAACAACAACAACAACAACAACAAACACACACACACACACACACACACACACACACACACACACACACACACACACACACACACACACACACACACACACACACACACACACACACACACACACACACACACACACACACACACACAAGAACTCGAACTTGAGAAAATTCGAAAACTTTAATTCTCAAGGATAGTAAGAAGCATTAGGTTTATTTGGACCTATCTAACAGCCAGTCCTTGCTATATTAGAAACACAAATAAGCACGACTATACTACAAAGTAACTGATATAAATATGAATAAGCGATTGATTAATGCAGTTTCACAGAGTTCCTACAAATGTGCAGAAATATCGGAATTAAACATATATGAGAGAGAGAGAGAGAGAGAGAGAGAGAGAGAGAGAGAGAGAGAGAGAGAGAGAGAGAGAGAGAGAGAGAGAGAGAGAGAGAGAGAGAGAGAGAGAGAGAGAGAGAGAGAGAGAGAGCGCAGTTGGACAAAGAGTGTTGAAAGCGGGAATCAAGTACCACACAAGAGACTGCTTGTTGGGCTTGTTTGCAAATTGCACCCAATCAAAAGACCAGGATTCCTTTTCGATAAAATGGGGAATATTTACACAGAAGCACTAGGCGAATATCCAAATATCTCAGCAATCTCAAGAGGGGCTGTCGGCAAACGCAGACGCCAGCTTCCTCGATTTATGCAAATGAAAACCTGGGAGCACTTTTCCTGGACATTCTTTGATTATTTTTTTTAAAATCTTTTTTTATATTTTTATATTTTTTTTTACAGCCAGCGCAAAACTAGCATCGGTTTTGATTGGATAGAATTTTGGTTTGGACTGAAGAGCGTAGTTCTGATATTCCTGAAAGTTTATTTATTCTCGCTGCTTTCGATCAGCCTTATTTGTTTTACTCTGTTTGTTGCATCCAGTCTGTGAGGCTTTCTGTTTTTGTTTCATTAAAAATCCTGCGCGCGTTTCACTGGTGTGTGAGTCTTCACGACTGACGTAACTAGACGAAGGGATGCGTTACAGGGACTAAACACCTACCGAACTCTAGAAACAAATGCGTCACACTGACCTCCAAGACTGATGTAACTAGACGAAGGGATGCGTTACAGGGACTAAGCACTTACCGAACTCTAGAAACAAATGCGTCACACTGACCTTCAAGACTGACGTAACTAGACGAAGGGATGCGTTACAGGGACTAAACACTTACCGAACTCTAGAAACAAATGCGTCACACTGACCTTCAAGACTGACGTAACTAGACGAAGGGATGCGTTACAGGGACTAAGCACTTACCGAACTCTAGAAACAAATGCGCAAACTGACGGTTCAAGACTTTGGAATAAGAAAAGTTGGTTAGGGACTAAGACGTTTGACTCTGAAAAAATTCCCTGAAAGACTGATTTATTCTCGATGCGTTACGGGGTAAGCCTTATTTGTTACTCTGAAACAAATGCATCCAGTCTGTGACGGCTAACTGACGAAGGATTTTTATTAAAAAGCCTTTCCGCTTAACAATGGTACTGAGTCTCCAAGACTGACGTAACTAGACGAAGGGATGCGTTACAGGGACTAAACACCTTTCCGAACTCTAGAAACAAATGCGTCACACTGACCTCCAAGACTGACGTAACTTTAAAAGAAGGGATGCGTTACAGGGACTAAACACTTACCGAACTCTAGAAACAAATGCGTCACACTGACCTCCAAGACTGAAGTAACTTTGACGAAGGGATGCGTTACAGGGACTAAGCACTTACCGAACTCTAGAAACAAATGCGTCACACTGACCTTCAAGACTGACGTAACTAGACGAAGGGATGCGTTACAGGGACTAAGCACTTACCGAACTCTAGAAACAAATGCGTCACACTGACCTTCAAGACTGACGTAACTAGACGAAAGGATGCGTTACAGGGACTAAGCACTTACCGAACTCTAGAAACAAATGCGTCACACTGATCTCCAAGACTGACGTAACTAGACGAAAGGATGCGTTACAGGGACTAAGCACTTACCGAACTCTAGAAACAAATGCGTCACACTGATCTCCAAGACTGACGTAACTAGACGAAAGGATGCGTTACAGGGACTAAGCACTTACCGAACTCTAGAAACAAATGCGTCACACTGACCTCCAAGACTGACGTAACTAGACGAAGGGATGCGTTACAGGGACTAAGCACTTACCGAACTCTAGAAACAAATGCGTCACACTGACCTTCAAGACTGACGTAATTAAACGAAGGGATGCGTTACAGGGACTAAACACTTACCGAACTCTAGAAACAAATGCGTCACACTGACCTCCAAGACTGAAGTAATTAGACGAAGGGATGCGTTACAGGGACTAAGCACTTACCGAACTCTAGAAACAAATGCGTCACACTGACCTTCAAGACTGACGTAACTAGACGAAGGGATGCGTTACAGGGACTAAACACTTACTGAACTCTAGAAACAAATGCGTCACACTGACCTTCAAGACTGACGTAATTAGACGAAGGGATGCGTTACAGGGACTAAACACTTACCAACTCTAGAAACAAATGCGTCACACTGACCTCCAAGACTGACGTAACTAGACGAAAGGATGCGTTACAGGGACTAAGAACTTACCAGCTCTAGAAACAAATGCGTCACACTGACCTTCAAGACTGACGTAACCAGACGGAGGCCGGTCTGAAACGCTGGCCGATATTGCCCTTAGCGTCTAGCTCGATGAGGTTTGGCTGCTGCTGGCTCAGGCAACACCGATGCCGGTATCCGTTAAGAACGAGACAGTGGGAGATAATCACCTTACTGCTGTTCTTTTCTTGTCCAGTCAGCTTATCCGTAGCTCAGCATCTGTCAGACCTGCCTAGGGAGCCCGAGTGCAACAGATCTTGTCCATCGTCACAAGTACACTCCACAGGTTTGCACATTCCGCTAACGTTTCGCTGATGGGCTGCGCGCTGACGGCTTAGTGTCGTCTGAATGGAAGTCCTCCCCCCCCCACCCCCCCTCGTCCCCACTCCCTGTGCGTGACTGTCTGATACGTAGTCAACAGTTACCGTTTCCTGGGTTTTGCCTAGTATTAGGGTACCGCGGGCCTCAGAAAGTTAGATCTCTGCTGAGAACCAATCCAGCTCTTTCAAGGACTCAGAAAGTTAGATCTCTCTTGAGAACCAATCCAGCACTTTCAAGGACTCAGAAAGTAAGATCTCTGCTGAGAACCAGTCCAACACTTTCAAGGACTCAGAAAGTAAGATCTCTGCTGAGAACCAGACCAGAGTTATCAAAGGCCCAGAAAGTAATATCTCTGTTGAGAAGTAAGCAAGAACTTTCAGATGCTCAGTAACAAACAGAAACGAAAAAAACTCATGCATGTCTACGCACCGAACCATGATCAAACCCGAGCCTATTGCGTGCCAGGCCAACGTACCAACCACTACGCCACCAGCGCTTCTTTGACAAGCCACTTATAAATTTAGTGCTGACGATCATTATAAAGGACATGCGTCTGACCGATCGAGGACCACGACAGCATTAGGCGCCTACAATAGCAAATCGCTGCTCGGTAGGATAAACTAGCACACCCACACACTGACACCACTCCCCACCCCTCCACGCACACTCGCATGCTCGCACGCTATATTATTAAGAGCATTGAGCTCGCCGCTCAGCGTGCAATAGCACTATAGAAAATGTATGTGTGATTACTATTCACAGGGAGGAAAATACGCCGGAAGGACGGGGGCAAGAGATTAGAAGCTTTGCTGAAAGAGATGGGGTTTTGGGGGGGGCGTGTGTAAAGGATGTTTGAGAGTCAGAACGGCTAAGACTGCAAATATGCACCACTTGTCGTCTTGTATCTTTGTTAGTGTTTCCCGTTTTCTTCTGCTGTGCGTTTAGCGTTTCGTACCGGTCATACCGACTCAGTTCTTTGCAGAGGCTCTACACTCGATCCCTTGCTGGCATTACTTACTTACCTGCTTACTTACGTGTACCGCTGCGTCGACGGGGGTCTGGCACGTGTCTGTGGCCTGCAAACCAGTCCCTCACTGATTAATGACGCGCCGCACGTGCGGGAAAAAAACGAAGAAAACAACAACAACAAAACGCGTGTTCCCGCTGGCGCCAAGCATCGTGTAGCAGCAGCTTAAGACCACGTGATCGTCACCGGATCGAAGACTCGAGCTGAGTGTTTACAGGCCGAGAGGCAAGTAAGCAAGCAAGCAAGCAAGCAAGTGAGTGAGTGAGTGAGTGAGTTAGTGAGTGAGTGAGTGAATAAGTAAGTAAGTAAGTAAGCAAGCAAGCAAGCAACTAAGTAAGTTTTTTTTTTTTACGCCTAGTCAAGTAGGACGGTTATATCAGGGCAAGAGGTAGTCTGACGATGTCAGACTCTGCGGAACTTTGAAGGAACTAGCCTTCTCAAACCGTGCTTTGTTGAAAAAGAATACCATTTCTCCAACAGGTAGTTAAAAAAAAAAAAAAAAAAAAAAAGGAAGCTGAGCGTTTTCTTTTAAAACACTCGGTTGGTTTGACTGTTTTGAATTAATAAAAAATCCTGTTGTGTCAGTGACGACTAATGGGACTGTAGCAGAACGCCGTCAAGTGTCACAGCTGGCCTGCTAGTTACCCGCTCTCTCTGGTCTTGTTCCTCGGGCGACGTGATCACGCATCTGTCGTGCCCGATATCAGAGGCGATGCGTGCAACACGGGCGACGTGAGCACGCACCTCTAGTGCTCGGTGTCAGAGGCGGTGCGTGCAACACGGGTGACGTGAACACGAAACTCTAGGCGGTGCGTGCAACACGGGTGACGTGAACATGCAACTCTAGTGCTCGGTGTCAGAGGCGGTGCGTGCAACACGGGTGACGTGAACACGAAACTCTAGGCGGTGCGTTCAACACAGGTGACGTGAACACGAAACTCTAGGCGGTGCGTGCAACACGGGTGACGCGAGCACGCAATTCTAGTGCTCGGTGTCAGAGGCGATGCGTGCAACACGGGTGACGTGCGCACGCAACTCTAGTGCTCGGTGTCAGAGGCGGTGCGTGCAACACGGGTGACGTGAACACGAAACTCTAGGCGGTGCGTTCAACACGGGTGATGTGAGCACGCAACTCTAGTGCTCGGTGTCAGAGTCGGTGCGTGCAGCACGGCGGGTGTGGACACCTGTCGTTGTTGAGATTTTTGCCCCAGGGAGCTAGAAAGCGAAGTTACATTCGCACACGACATTCCTTATGAACAAGTACATGAGTTCTACTAATAAATAACTACCACACTTTATATATAAGACAAAAATAAATGCTCAAACACAAATCGCTACTGTGGAAAGTCAGGCAGGAGAGTAAATATAAAGTAATGATATCAATAATCATGGACATTTTAAAGCGCCAACCATGCGACCCAAGGTGCTGAAGAATATAAACATGATAACTTTTTTGATTGTCATGTTGATATTGATGCATGCATTTATAGTACATTGCAGATAGCACTTGTACAAATGGAAGGTAGGTAGTGTTGCTTAATGTCCTCAGATGTCAGTTGACATATTAGGGACAAGCTGAGACCAATGCCGAAGCATGGTTCAATAATTCTTTACGTCCACGGAAACCAGAAGGCTTGTTAGGACGGACAGCCAAGGACGGCCACCTCGACTCTCACACAGCTCCTGAACTCACTATGATGTCAAATGGATGCTGATGTTGACAATGTACAGCGCCGCGAGCTCGTAAAATGTTACGGGGTATAGCGCTGTACACGAGTTATTATTATTAGTCATACACAGTCATGTGTGTGCCGTGCACGTTTGTTTGGACTGTTTTGAGTTTTGGGTTCTTGCTTTGTAATGGGCTCCAATTTGGAGAAGCAGCATATAAAAGAATACACTGAAAAATAGTGTAACATAATATACATCAATATAAAATCAATGTAAGTTCAAACATAACAGACTATTCTCTCCCCCCCCCCCCCCCACCCCACCCACACACACACAACCAAAGGAATATTTTCAAACACTGACTGGACGAAAAACGTGCAGGCCAGTGCAGAGAAGGTCAGTTCCTTTAGTGTGTCTGTGCGGCCATTTTTCAAAGGACAACACGCAGTCTGCCTGGCAGGCTATTTCAGTCGAACATAGAATTGTCTTGAAGAAAAATGCCTCTCTCCTGACTGTAGTTGTTGCGAGCTCCGCCAAGAACTGTTCGATTTTTTTTAGGTGTCCCTGCCACAGGTTCCGCCGACAGTCTCGTTTCGAGTTACGACAGAAGCGGTCGTGGGCCCAAGTGAATGGTAATACGTCTTCACACCGCGTCGAGTCAGTGCTAGCCGAGTCCATTATTCTTGGCTGAGCGTCCACGCCTCGGAATTACCTGCCGCTTTGGCCAGCACGCTTGCATGTGACATTATCGACACTCAGACGCTTGTACACACAGCAACAAAAGTTTGTTTTCTCGGCCAGCGCGATCACGCGGCAACAAGTCCCAAACCACATGCGTTGGCCCCCACGTTGGCAGGCAATGCCCTCTCATTTTTGTCGGTCTGGCACGTGAGATAGTCACGGCGAGCCTAAAAAGGGATAGTCACGGCGAGCCACAAAGGGAAAAAAGTTCGTTTTCCTTACCTCTGTGCTAGATGACAGCTTTGTCTTTGGGGAGCGGGGATAGCTCAGTGGTAACCTAGCGCTGGACTCGTGATCGAAAGGTCGCGGGTTCGAATCCCGGCGGGACTGAGTGGCGGGAGAATTTTCTTCTCCGCGGTCAGCTCAGTTTTTGTGCTGACTCATATTTCGGTATCCACTCCACCCCCCGTGTTACCGCAGTAGCACGTAAAAGATCCCGGTCATTCTGCCAAAAGTGCAGGAGGCAGGTTGCAGGCATCCTACGTATATGGCTTCGAATAAAATAACACTGTAAAGTGGTGCGTGGTTGTATGGTGTACCGTGCACAGAAATGGCGCCGAAACGGCAGCAGTTTCACGTGGTACCAGCCACGCAGCAGCTATAACCACTTCGGTGGATATTCAAAATGCGCTGTGTAAAATTAGTCAGTCAGAGTCACATACAACTAGAGCGCAGTGTGTCTGCTGGGAAGCAGAGAATAGCGCTATAGTTGCCAGTGTGAAGAGCTTTGGGCTCATCTCGAAATGAGGCGCTCGACAAATTTAAAATGTAAAAACAAAGAAAGAAAGAAAGAAAAAAAAGAAAAAAGAAAAAAAAAGCAAAGAAAAAAAGAGCAACAACAGCAGCAAAACAACAACAAACAACAACAAACAACAACAACAACAACAACACACACACACACACCACACACACCACACACACACCACACACACACACACACACACACACAACAAACAACACAACACAACAAACAAACAAACAAAAACCAAACCAAAACCAACCAAACAAGAAACAACAAAACAAAACAAATAAAAACAAACTCCAAATCAAACAAACAAAACAAAAACAAAGAAAAAGAAAAAAAGAAAAAAAAAAAAAAAAAAAGCAAAAAAAAACAAACAACAACAGCAGCAACAACAACAACAACAACACAACAACACACAACAACAACAACACACACACACACACACACACACACACACACACACACACACACACAACAAACAAACAAACAACAACACAACAACAAACAAACAAACAAACAAACAAACAAACAAAACAAAAAACAAAACCAAAACAAAACAACAAACAGAAAAACAATAAAACAAACAAACAACAACAAACAAAACAAACAAACAAACAAACAAACAACTTCCTCAAACAACAACAACAACAACAACAACAACAACAACAACAAGTTATTATTGTTGTACCACTCATTCTTCTTCTTTCTCTTTTTGTTATTATTATCGGAAACCAAGACTGAAAATGTTTGGGGCTTGAAGCATTGTGCGGTCTGGAAGCACGCCGTACCCGTGGCTGGATTTCCCAGAAGAAACTGCCAGGATTTCGGAATGGGAATAGCTCATGTAGCACGACAGAGCAGATACAAGATACAAAACGAACAAACAGACAAGCAACCTTACCCTCCCCCACCCCACAGAAAAAAAAGAAAAAAGAAAGAAAAGAAAAACGAAAAAACGAAAAATCCCTTACAACTATACCTTTCTGCCTTTTTTTATATTTTTTATTGAAAGATTCACATAAGTGATATTAGAAGTGATATTAAACTGATCTTACACTTTTCACGCTAACAACGTGTGTCAGCAAGTTGCACCAATATAAATTACAACTATACTGTCACAAGAGCTTTCAAAAGCTTCGGACTCTCTCCCTGCTGCCGTTGCTGAGGCAAGCGAGAAGCGGCGATCTCGCTCGGAAGCCGAGCGACAAGCAAGCAAGGTGTTGGAAGGCGCTGGCCTGAGCTATCACGCGCTGTAAACTCTTGTTGATTGCCGGAACTGACGGCGCGTGAAAGACGCACGCAAGGCAGAGCCAGCGCGCGCAGTACAAGTGTAAAGGAATGCGAAACTAATGCAAGGCAACTCTGCACCCAGCGGGTCTTGAGAGTCTCGGAAACCGAGGGAGGGAAACAGTTAGTCCGGCAACCAACAGGCGTGGCAGTTCCGGTCTGGCTCTAGACTGACTTACGCCAGTCGTTGTGGTAACAATTTAAGGCTGGGCAGTTTGTCATGTCGTCACGAATGCTGGAATTAAAACGAAACAGAGAGAGAGAGAGAGAGAGAGAGAGAGAGAGAGAGAGAGAGAGAGAGAGAGAGAGAGAGAGAGAGAGAGAGAGAAGCATATGGGCTTTGCAGGACGCGTCGATGTCATCCTGAACAGAAGACTGAGTTGCCCCTGAACAGACACTGGGGGAAGGGGTCTGTCATAATGGCTCATTATTATTAATATAACTGACTGAAAAAAGGTTGACTGAATAATAGTAGTAGCAGTACTGTACTGGTACTGGTACATCCATACCCACAGCAGTATTATCAACAACCCCTACTAGTACATCCATACCCCACAGCAATATCATCAACAACCCCTGCTAGTACATCCATTCTTCACAGCAATATTACCAACAATCCCTCCTAGTACGTCTATATTCCACAGCAATATCTCCAACAACCTCTGCTAGTACATCCACACTCCACAGCAATATTATCAACAATCCCTACTAGTACATCCATACTCCACAGCAATATCACCAACAGCCCCTGCTAGTACATCCACACTCCACCGCAATATTACCAACAATCCCTACTAGTACATCCATATTCAACAGCAATATTATCAACAACCCCTGCTAGTACATCCACACTTCACAGCCGGATATTACCAACAATCCCTACTAGTACATCCATATTCAACAGCAATATTATCAACAATCCCTACTAGTACATCCATACTCCACAGCAATATCACCAACAACCCCTGCTAGTACATCCACACTCCCCCGCAATATTACCAACAACCCCTGCTAGTACACC
>JABMCL010003576.1:140000-155000 GCA_018857735.1 Alviniconcha marisindica | reverse complement strand
CCACTAACCGGCAGGCTGAGAATTAGGTCGCTGACGCCTTAATCGCTGACGCCAACTCCTGGGATGGATCGGCCAAGGCCCATTGTTTGCACTGGAGGAATGGAGGTGCTCTTTCAGCAGCTCCCGTCTTGTGCGCTGGAATTTCACCTGACTCCCTGGGGCGGGTTGTTCTTGGGTGAGGTGATTGACGAGCCAGGGTGCACTGGGCGCCGCTGTCTGCCCCAGTCTATTATTCCACTCAGGCCTACCGTGCTGATGTGCATCAACGTTTTGTTTGTTTTACCAATCGCCAACCGGGCGGAGTTTCAGTTGAGCGTAAATCGGATCTTGGTGAGACTTTAAGAGAGACTAGAGAGATTATGGCAGATACCTGGATTCTGCAGGAGAGAGAGAGAGAGAGAGAGAGAGAGAGAGAGAGAGAGAGAGAGAGAGAGAGAGAGAGAGAGAGAGAGAGAGAAGACGAGAGACGAGAGAGAGAGGGGAGAGAGAGAGAGAGAGAGAGAGAAGAGAGAGAGAGAGAGAGAGAGAGAGAGAAGACGAGAAGAGAGAGCGAGAGAAGAGAGAGAGAGAAAAGAGGGGAGAGAGAGAGAGAGAGAGAGAGAGAGAGAGAGAGAGAGAGGAGAGAGAGAGAGAGAGAGAAAAGAGAGAGAGAGAGAGAGAGAGAGAGGAGAGAGAGAGAGAGGGAGAGAGAGAGAGAGAGAGAGAGAGAGAGAGAGAGAGAGAGAGAGAGAGAGGAGAGAGAGAGAGAGAGAGAGAGAGAGAGAGAGAGAGAGAAGAGAGAGAGAGAGAGAGGAGAGAAAAAGAGAGAGAGAGAGAGGGGAGAGAGAGAGAGAGAGAGAGAGAGAGAGAGAGAGAGAGAGAGAGAGAGAGAGAGGAGAGAGAGAGAGAGAGAGAGAGAGAGGAGAAAAGAGGGAGAGAGAGAGAGAGAGAGAGAGAGAGAGAGAGAGAGAGAGAGAGAGACAGAGGGGGGAAAAAAAAAGCACGAGCACAGGAAAAAGAAAAAAAAAGCAGAGAGAGAGAGAGAGAGAGAGAGAGAGGAGAGAGAGAGAGAGAGAGAGAGAGAGAGAGAGACAGAGAGCAGAGAGAAAAGGAGAGCAGAAGAAGAGAGAGAGAGAGAGAGAGAGAGAGAGAGAAGAGAGAGAAGAAAGAGTTTTGGTTAAGCGAGAAAAAAAGAAAAGAAGGGGAAAAGAGAGAAGAGAGAAGAAGGGGAGAGAAAGAGAGAAGAGAGAGGAGAAAGAAAACTTTAATTCTCAAGGATAGTAAGTAGCATTAGGTCTTTTTGGACCTAATTAACAGCCAGTCCTTGCTATACTAAAAACACAACAAGACGACTAAAGAATTGATAAGTACGAATAAAAAATAGTTTAAATGCAGAGAGAGAGAGAGAGAGAGAGAGAGAGGAGAGAGAGAGAGGAGAGGAGAGAGAGAGAGAGAGAGAGAGAGAGGAGAAGAGAGACAGAGAAGAGAAGAAGAGGGGAGAGGGGAGAAAAGAGAGAAAAGGGAGAGAGGGGAAAGAGAGAGAGAATCGAATGAACTCGAAAACTTATTTTAAAGGATTGTGAAGAGAAAGAGAGAGAGAGAGAGAGAGAGAGAGAGAGAGAGAGAGAGAGAGAGAGAGAGAGAGAGAGAGAGAGAGAGAGAGAGAACGTCTTTTTCCATGTAGGTCAAAACCCCGAGGAGCCCAACGGCGGCCCTCCGCAAAGGGCCAGGGCCCAGACTGATCTCCTCTGACCGTTTGCAATTAAAGTCTGTCCACACGCAGGCTTCGATGGAGACTTGAGGACTTTTCCGCCAAACAAGCCTCTGCATTCCGAGCACAGGCGGGTCTGAATGGCGGCAGGGCAGGACTGCAGCCCACGTCGTTGGGGCTTCGTGCTCGCCGCGCTCTGTGAGTAAACTGTCGCCCCTGGCAACACGGGCACAGCACGCGGATGCCGGAGTGCAAACAAACGGGATTAAGTCTTTGGCAGCACCATCTGTTATTACCGACACCCCACCTCCTATCCACAAAGGGGGGAAGGAAAAAAAAAAGAAAAAAAAGAAAAAAAAGAAAAAAAGGAAGAGAAGAAAAATGTGGCAATTGCCAGAAAAACCCTGCCTACCATGCCCTGACCCCATTGCAGAGTTCGTAGCCGGCAGGGAAGGTGTGATTCATGTTGTCCTACCACCCAGACAATCACCGTCAGCCACCCGAGTCGTCAGTCAGTGAGTGCAGCTGTGGGTCATGTGTACGGAACGTTCTGGACTGTCAGAGTACATCAGTACCCTTTGTACTTTCCGTACGTACCCAATGTACTTTACACGTGCTGTGTAAAGCTGCAGTCACTCATCCAGAGTCGCCTACGACCAGTTTGCAGACGCAGAGACGATGGCACTATAGCTGCCATTGTGAAGCGCTTAGGGCTCATCTCGGGATGAGGCGCTCTTCAAGTATTCATAAAACAATGTCTTTGAGTACACGCCATCTGTCGGGTTGACTGGGCGTAAAACACCAACTTACTTACTTACTTACACGCCATCCGGTCACACCCCAAGCATCGCTTTCCGGCATCCCTCCTCCAAACTTTGTCAGAATTGGTTACGCCACTGAAAGGACACTATCTCCGTGCAGCTGTTCACCAACGCTGTCAGCATCACCCGAAAGTTTTGGATACTAATAAGACTGTGGAATCAACATAGCGTCGAAGCACATGAGGCACGTCCGCCCCGGACACAATATTGGTTCCGTCTCGATTCAAACGATTTGGGTTTGATTTGTGCTGGCGTAAGTAATGCGGGCGATAATTAAAGAAATGCTCCCTATATAATCTCAGCAACAAGGCAAAACTGTCAGTTTCGGAGACCTATGACGTAACCAGTTAAGGTAGTGGATGGAGGAAAGATGTCGTTAACCGATGCCTGGAGTGTGGGCTCCGGTCCGATCCTTCATCCAGACTGCTTTGTGTCATCCCACAAAGCACTCCTTCCTCTCCAGCCATCGTCAGAAAGCATCCTGTCAGAAGCGACTGACCAGCGGCGAAGTCTGACATCTCTTCAAGGAGCTAGCCTTCTCAAATTCTGTCTTAGAAGGCCGGTGTTTGTTTTTACAAGTCAAAGAGACTCAGATTTGAGGATTCTGTTCTAAAATGCTCCGTTGATTTTATTTTCAGTTTAGAATCCTACTTGGGTCAGTGACGATTAGCGGAGCTCGATTCAGAAAGCATCCTGCATTGTGACAGCTGGCCGTGGCCTCTTTGATCTTGTTCTTGTTCATGTTCATGTGAGCGCTCAGGACGTTGATGAGCGCATGATAAATGTACTTTATTATAATTATTATTCGGGCCACGTGAACAAGCAACGCTCGTGGCCCAAAATCACAGAGGCGTTGTGCTCGTGCACTTCGGGGGTCTGAGCTCGGAGACCTGTCGTCTCTGTGCAGACAGCCACGCTAATCGTTACTCACGAAACTCAAGTGAGACACTGAATATGAAATCAAGGAACCAGTCTAAATCCAAGCCCTCGATTTCTGTTTTTTAAATATTGATCTCTTCTGCTTGTTGGACAGCACTTGTATTGAGGCCACCGGAGCCTTAATAAAGCATTCAGAGAACGGCGTGATTTTCACGTCAGCAGCCTACTTACAGAAGACCGGAGAGGGCAGCGGCACCGAGCAGGAAACGGATTGCATGGTGCGTGTGAACGGTGTCAGCAATTGGATTTAAACATCCTGTCAACCGCACAGGGTCATCCCAGGACGAGTGTGAGCATCGGAACCGACCAAACCAGACCAGAGCTTGATGAAAATTGACAGCCCTAATTTCCCAGAGTGCACCAGCGGCGTTTGTTGGGAAGGCGGTCACGAGCCTTCACGTCAGACCTGCCCCACCCTCCCTCCCGTCCCTCCTCCCACCCCGCCCTTCCCCCATCACCCCCCTCCCCACGCCATCCAGCCCCCGCTCTCCTACATCATCCCCCCCTACCCCCCGAACCCGCCCCGGCCTTCTCCCATCACCCCCCCCCATCCCGCCCCAGCCCCTCCCCTATCCCGCCCACCCCCCCGGCCCTCCCCCCTCACCCCCCCCCCCCCTTTCCCCCCGGGCCCCCCCCACATCCCCCCCCCTCCCCCCCCCCCTCCCCCCTCATCCCTTCCCCATCCCGCCCCGGCCCTCCCCCCCCATCCCTTCCCCATCCCGCCCCGGCCCTCCCCCATCATCCTCCCATCCGCGCCCCGGCCCCTCCCCACATCCCTTCCCATCCCGCCCCGGCCCTCCCCCATCATCCCTCCCCATCCCGCCCCCGGCCCTCCCCCATCATCCCTCCCATCCCGCCCCGCCCTCCCCATCATCCCTTCCCATCCGCCCGGCCCTCCCCATATCCCTTCCCCATCCCGCCCCAGCCCCCCTATCCCGCCCAAACCCGCCCCCCCCTCCCCTCCCCTCCCCCCGCCCCTCCCCCATCATCCCCTCCCCATCCCCCCCCGGCCCTCCCCCCCCATCCCTTCCCCATCCCGCCCCCGGGCCTCCCCCATCATCCCTTCCCCATCCCGCCCCGGCCCTCCCCCATCATCCCTCCCCATCCCGCCCCGGCCCTCCCCATCATCCTTCCCCATCCCGCCCCGGCCCTCCCCCATCATCCCCCCCATCCCGCCCCGGCCCCCCCCCATCACCCCCCCCATCCCGCCCCGGCCCCCCCCCAACCTCCATGATTTGTCTGATTATTGGTTTCGTTTCAGTTCATTCTGAAATGCTCGACTTTCCCTCCAATCTGAAGAAAAAGTCCAGTATTTGCAACTACTCCCACAATGCGGCTCTGACCACGTAGACCTAAGTAAGTAAACATGGTGCTTAACGTCCACAGAAACCATAAGGCTTATTAGGGACGGGGAAAAGGGGGGTGGGGGGAGGGGTATGGAGGTGGGAAAGAGGGAGATAATTACCTAACGCTACACTGTCACCACCAGAATGACTTCTGCATTAAGATGGGCAACGAGGGAGAGCCATTTTAATGTTTCAGTAGGAAGTGATGGACAAAGTCACAAGACAGTGTCCACAAACCACAACCTTTTTGAAGAGAAAGGAGAACCGAAGCAGTATCGAACCGAGGTCCTTCCGCTTACCAACCTAACGCCTTACCGCTATGCCAAACCGGCTCACACGTAGACCTATGACCTACCGCTTTTATATAGCGATATTCTCCGCTCTCGAGCAGGCTCACTGAGCTCGCGTCTGCCGCAACCTTTCTGAATGAGTGACTAACTTTTCATTGCGCGTTTTGGATATCCAGCGAAGTGGTGTACTTACAGCGCTGTTTGGTTGTTACGTGGCTAGCAAGCTGATGACTGACATACGTGTACCAGCTTGTGAAAATGGGACAAGACCTTGGGGAACCCGAAGAGGCTTACTGCGTAGCGTACTTGTCAGACAACGGGAACTAGTTCCAAACACATAAAAGGTTCAAAAGAACGCTTATTTATTAGGACACAAACACACAGTCTGCAAATTTTCGGGGTAATCCCCTTTGTCAAGCTACAAAACGACATTTAAATAACAGTTATTTCTCGGCTAATTCTAGTCATACGAAGTCACGTGAGTATCAACGCATGCCTCAATGAAGACCAGTTTCTGAGAGTTTTTCTGATTGTAATTTCGTTTAATATAACCTCTAAAATCAATTGTGTAACAGTTAAAGGTTTGAAATCGATGAAAAATGAGATGAGAAGCAAGAAAACCTATTTTATTTGGTTGAGCTGTGTTGTTTTCCTGTCCAGAAGAATGTTGACATCATCATCATCATCATCATCTTGGAACGGCAACGAGTTCCAAGCAGGTCTGCTGTGTGTGCAGCCAACAGTCACGTCTAGGCGACGATGTGGTTTTATATGGACATCGTGACTGACCAGTCAGACTATTAGCGTTCAATTTACGTGCAACCAGCGTGACGTCAAACACGTCTAAAACGTCACGCTTGTGGGTTTTCTCAGTAGCAGCTGCTAAGTGCACTACACGGAGAACTAAGAAAGGCGACAGTCTCAGTACAATCTAGATCTCAGCCCGGGCAGTCTCTACGAAAGGCTGGCAACACTGACTGACATGACTGAATGGAGCTGAAAAACAAACCCTGGTTTACGCAGGTCAGACACGTATCTATTTCACCAGCGTTTCTTCTTCCTTTTTATATATAGTCCTTTTACGTAAGTGACACTGGATTGATCTTACGATTGTCAACATAACAACTATATCAACTGATTACACCAAACCACAAACAGACTCTAAAAATTAATATATACTTGTTTGAGTCGCAAAAAACAAACATACATAATAGTATACACATAATTCCTTTCATCTGAGCTATGTCTCACACTCAGAAACACATGCAAATCACACGCAGAAACACGCACGCAAGCGTATGTGATACTATCACATTCGTACACACTAAAAAATACACGCACATCACATTAGCAGATCGTTAGTAACTGGATTTTAATGTCCTGTCCAACGCAGAAGGTCGCTTCAGGACGAACGTAAGCTTACGATCGATTTCCAGCCATATGAACTGCTTGCATGCTGATGACCACAGGTACCAGTTCATAATTACTGAGTTACTACTTGTCAGCACTGCTTGTGATACTGATTCTTTTGCTAATTCATTCGCTGGTAGGAAAAACAACAACCGGACACTATTTATATATATTCCGTTTTTTTCCTACCAGCGAATGAATATCTATATTTATATCTCACACACACACACACACACCACACACACACACACACACACACACACACACAGAGAATGGCCGTTTTTTCCTACCTGCGAATGAAGAGAGAGAGAGAGAGAGAGAGAGAGAGAGAGAGAGAGAGAGAGAGAGAGAGAGAGAGAGAGAGATCGTCAGCACAGCTAGTATAGTAACCATACGGACGTAGGTTCGAATCTGCTTGGGTTCACTTTTGTCTTCATATTTTGGCTTATGGACACTGACTTGTGCCTGTGCCTATGAAAACATAACAATGGCTTACACCGCTGCCCATCTGAATGCAGGGTCATCCGGTGGTGATACTGGATCTCGGTCCCCGCAGTACCCCTCTGGAGATAACTTAACTGGGCGTTAAGGAAGTATCCAACAATGTCAGCGCGCGTTGCAAGCGACGGCTCGATTGATGGCAAGAGTGAATAGTGGCGACGTGCATAGTGCATCATTCAGTGGTCCCCACTAACAGACCACTCCCTGAACTCGCCCAGCTCTCAAAGGTGCCAGACCTCCAGGCTGCTCCCAGGCCTGGAATCTATGCACGAATTCCAACGTGAGAAAGCCATTAGTGTGCTTATCCTTTCTTCCACCCCCGCGTGGACTTCTGCGAATTTAACCATGGCTATGATGTACAATTCTGCTGTATCCTGTCTATGACGCACATTATGTTGTATCCTGGCCATGACGCACACTTCTGTGGTATGCTGGACATGACGTACCTTTCTGCTGTATCCTGGCCATGACGTACCTTTCTGCTGTATCCTGGCTATGACGTACCTTTCTGCTGTATCCTGGCCATGACGTACCTTTCTGCTGTATCCTGGCTATGACGTACCTTTCTGCTGTATCCTGGCCATGACGTACCTTTCTGCTGTATCCTGGCTATGACGTACCTTTCTGCTGTATCCTGGCCATGACGTACCTTTCTGCTGTATCCTGGCCATGACGTACGTTTCTGCTGTATCCTGGCCATGACGTGCCTTTCTGCTGTATGCTGGCCATGACGTACCTTTCTGCTGTATCCTGGCCATGACGTACCTTTCTGCTGTAACCTGGCCATGACGTACCTTTCTGCTGTATCCTGGCCATGACGTACCTTTCTGCTGTATCCTGGCCATGACGTACCTTTCTGCTGTATCCTGGCCATGACGTACCTTTCTGCTGTATCCTGGCCATAACGTACCTTTCTGCTGTATGCTGGCCATGACGTACCTTTCTGCTGTATGCTGGCCATGACGTACCTTTCTGCTGTATGCTGGCCATGACGTACCTTTCTGCTGTATCCTGGCCATGACGTACCTTTCTGCTGTATCCTGGCCATGACGTACCTTTCTGCTGTATCCCAGTCATGTTACTACAGCCTCATGGTCATGTCGTATCTTCTTTCAACTGCATCCTGGTATTGACGTCACAACGTGCCCTTCAAAGTCCTTATACGCTTTACCCCGTTTCAGGGAACTGTTTTCCCATATGTTGCCGTTGAAACAGTTCCAGCGTTGGTATTACTGACGACGGCCCTTTGTCGTCCTGGCAAGGAAGACCGTCTGGCGCTGTAACTTTGTACACCTCTTTCATTCAGGCGGTCGGCAGTGTGGTATCATTGGGTTTTGTGGCCGGGGATAACATCTCAAGCTCCTCAGCATTTTACATCATTCCCGTATTGAGAAAGGCACGCGACAGACAGGGCTGTGAAGATAATGTCGCGCAGGCTTTCCTCTCAATCACATTTTGCTCAGTGATCGATTTTGGTAGGAAAGCTCCACAGACAAACTGTGAATAGCGAAGGCAATTGGTATAGTTAACTTATGTAACAAAAGGCGATTTCCGGGATAGAGTTGTGTTCTTAACACGTATCTATGTATGAATATATCTATATGTGTGTGTGTGGGGGGTGTGTGAGAGAGAGAGAGAGAGAGAGAGAGAGAGAGAGAGAGAGAGAGAGAGAGAGAGAGAGAGAGAGAGAGAGAGAGAGAGAGAGAGAGCCGACACTGGCAACGTCATGTCCATATTCAGAAAGACATGGGTAACCGCGGCGCCGCTGACGTCCTCTCCTTGCTCTCAGTCGGTCTCGCTGCCGAACCCAGCACGTCAGGGTCTGCAGACCGCAAACCCTAACCGTAAATATAATACAGTTTGACCACAAATACAATCACGTCGCATCGATTCCGCCTCTGACGGCTGTGGTACCAGACTGAGGAAGGACGTACAGACCCATGCGGCGACTTTACCCCCCTCTCCCCTCCTTCAGGCAAGGGGCGTTACTCTGGCCGACCTCTCGGGGCCTTATTGCCTCCCTTAAGCCGCACCGGGGCTCACAAGGACGACGCGGCCTTATTATTTGACGCAGACCAGCGTCAGGCCGAAGCTTTGGGAGACGGGAGGGAGACAGGATGTATTGTATTAGCTCGGACAAGCGACCAATTTCCGCTGATCCCCTAACTGGCGGAAGACGAGGGGTCGGGGCGGAGCGGAGGAGAAGTCAGTGCACTGCACAGGGCCGAGCCCGGGAAGGAACGGATCCCGTGGCTGCTCGCCTCCCTCGCCCTGCCACTGAAGTGCTGGGACGTCGTCTGGTCCCCATCCTGGTTCGCCTGGGCAACAGCTCGGGTTTCGGTTGCAATGAAGCCACTGCCCAATCATTCCGTCTTGTCCGAAGACTTCTCTAGTTCTTCAAGATGATCATTTATGCGCTCGGGGGAGTGGGGAGAGCTGTTCAGCTCAGATTTCGGCTGCGACGTGGTCAATCTTCAACTGATCAGTCAGTCCGTCTTGTGCGAAAACTTTCCCACTTCCTCAAGACGATATGCGCTTGGGAGAGTGGGGGAGGTAATAGGGAGAGTTATTCAGCTCAGATTTCGGCTGCGACGTGGTCAATCTGCAGCTACTCAGTCCGTCAGTCTGGCCGGGCCAGGAGGCGTTGTGACTCCAGTCCCTCACCTCGGCCCGTGTGGGCTCCAGCTGGGGTTTCCGCTGCGATGCGGCCAGTCTTGAGCTGCTCAATCAGTCCGTCTTGTTTGAAGACTTTCCTGCTTCCCCAAGAGGATGCGCGCTCGGGGAAGCGGAAGATGCAATAGGGACGGATTAGCTCAGGTTGTGTCTGGACTCCGTCAACCTAGAGCTGCTCAATCAATCTGTCTTGTTTGACGACCTCCTCGCTTCCTCAAGATGATGATTACGTGTTTTTAGGGAGTGGCGGAGGCGATACGGAGGGCTGAGGAGGCTGACTAAGAGTTGCCGGCGAGAACATTTGAAGTTTCTCCTGTGACCATCCGCTCCTGGCTCCGAAGAGAGTCCAGAGGATTTTGATTGTGGTCTGGAGTTGAGTGTCGGGGGAAGGAGGAAAGACAGGAGTTCTCTGTCAGTGGTCAGTCACTCAGGCACTCCGGTTTCTGGCCACGATCTTCGGCAAGGCCGGAACCGACAGGGTGACTGGTTCTGTTTAGCCAATGGTCAGTTCTGCGAGCTTGAGTTGCCGAACTCTCTCGTTTGAAGACTCCTGCTTCCCTCAAGGTGAACTGCTCTGGGCTGTGGAATTGGGGTAAGTAAGTAAGTAACTTGGTGTTTTACACCCAGTCAACCATTGCGGTTATATCAGGGCGAAAGTGGTGAAGGGGGGTAGGGGAGGGGCGGGTGGGGGGGGAGGAGGCGGGGGGGGGGAGGGGGGGATGGGGGGGGAGGGGACGGAGGGAGTGGCGGAGGCGATACGGAGGGCTGAGGAGGCTGACTAAGAGTTGCCGGCGAGAACATTTGAAGTTTCTCCTGTGACCATCCGCTCCTGGCTCCGAACGGTTTTGATTCCGGAGATTGCCATCTTGAAGTGGAGAGTCCCTCTGAGGACTCTCTGCTTCTGCAAGATGTCTGGGATTTGCTTGGGAAGTGGTGTGTGTATGGGGGGTGGGGCGGCGTGTGTGTGTGAGAGAGAAGGGGTGGTCGAAGTTCGTCGGGGTGGCCGGGGTGGGTGGGGGAGAGGCTGGGTGAATAACTCTGCTTTCTGAAGTCAACAGACTGTTTTTTTCTTTTCTTCCGATGAAATGGATGGATGGGGGAAGGGGGTCGGGGGAGGGGGGGGGGGGGAGGGGGGGGGGTGAATAAGGAGGGTGCCGGTGTTGATCGGGCCAATGGCCAGTCTGGAGGTGTCTGCCCCTCTGTCCTACGTCTCTCTCCTTTCCTCGTGAGGCGGTTTGCCGATGGGCTGCGCGGACTGGGAAGGAACGCTGCGAGAAAAAGCAACGCTACCGAAGCTGATACAGAAATTTGGACACACCCACACCCACACCCACAAATGAGAGAGACTTATGAGATAAATGAGAGACAAATGAGATAGTACTTCTCTAACCTGAGTTTCACTACAACTAATAACTAAAACCACATTCACATTCATTTCAACAAAAGAACCGTTAGTAGTCTACCAGAAACATATTACCTAGCAAACAATAACTATGTACACACACACACACACACACACACACACACACACACACACACACACACACACACACACACACACAGATAAGCACACAGACACAGAGACAGACACAGACAGACAGACAGACAGACAGACAGACAGACACACACACACACACACACACACACACACCAGATAAGCACACAGACACAGAGACAGACACAGACAGACAGACAGACAGACAGACAGACAGACAGACAGACGACAGACACACACACACACACACACACACACACACACACAACACCACACACACACACACAACACAACACACACACACACACAACACCACACACACATCACCTCAGTTCCCCACCCGCCCACTCAAATAGCATTCAACTAGTAAATTCCAATACTCTGGCCAAAAGAATGATCTCGCTGTTCAGACTTTCTTCTCACTCAAGCCCCCCCCCCACCCACTCCCGACGCATACGCATACACTGCTATACTCGCCATCAGTAGGTAGCGGTGAGCGTGGTACAGTGGAGGCACGGGGTGTCAGTATGTCCTTGTTGGAGTAGGCCACACAGTGTCGTCTGACAACTGTGCCATCATAGTGTAGCAGGCGTGCACGTGCAACTTGGTATTCTCTATCGTCCTTGTTGGAGTAGGCCACACATGTCGTCTGACAACTGTGCCATCATAGTGTAGCAGGCGTGCACGTGCAACTTGGTATTCTCTATCGTCCTTGTTGGAGTAGGCCACACATTGTCGTCTGACAACTGTGCCATCATAGTGTAGCAGGCGTGCACGTGTACCGTGATATTCTCTATCGTCCTTGTTGGAGCAGGCCACACAGTGTCGTCTGACAACTGTGCCATCATAGTGTAGCAGGCGTGCACGTGCAACGTGATATTCTCTATCGTCCTTGTTGGAGCAGGCCACACAGTGTCGTCTGACAACTGTGCCATCATAGTGTAGCAGGCGTGCACGTGCAACGTGATATTCTCTATCGTCCTTGTTGGAGCAGGCCACACAGTGTCGTCTGACAACTGTGCCATCATAGTGTAGCAGGCGTGCACGTGCAACGTGATATTTCTCTATCGTCCTTGTTGGAGCAGGCCACACAGTGTCGTCTGACAACTGTGCCATCATAGTGTAGCAGGCGTGCACGTGCAACTTGGTATTCTCTAACTGCTGGCTGTAGTGCAGGGGGTTCGCTCGAGGCCACAATGTCAATCTGATCTGCATCCAGTTCCCAACGTACGACATACCATCTCCCCACCTCATTATTTCTCATATCAAGCTGGAATGCAGCATCTTCTGTCACTCCTATCAACAAAGCGCGTCCATAGCGACGATCGACAACCACGTTGTCACCGCTGGAACCCTAGATGTGAGAGCAGACGACAGCACACATCTGCATTCCGAGCACTCGGGTTAGCAGACAAAAATACAGCCCGGTTTGCTGCTTCGTCAACTTCAAGGTCGCTTGTGTCAAGCCCGCTTCTTCCTCGCCAATTTCTGGTACAGTCGCATCAGAGTTTTCTTGAATATTTTCCTTGTGTGTGTGTGTGTGTGTGTGGTGTGTGTGTGTGTGTGTGTGGTGTGTGTGTGTGTTTTCAGTGTTGCCAAGCGCATCAATGTGGGACGTTTTTTCCAGAAACATCCATCCATCATTACAACAAGACCTCTCCTTCATTCATTCAGGCGTCTTTGTAAGATTGTTTTTTTTTTTAACAAGTTCATCCTGCTTTTCACATTTAAACACATTAGAGCCTGTGCTAATTTTCAAATATCACGGACAATGGAAGGAAGGATTTAGTCTTTTTGTAAACCTTTTCCATGTTGATTTCATCCGTATCATAGCAACCATTTGTAGGCCTGGCTTCTTCGGTGGGTGATGTGCTCCGATCACGACTGTCACTAGACCCGTCACCATACTGAGGCCCTGTAACCCGCTGTCACTAGACCCGTCGCCATGCTGAGGCCCTGTAACCCGCTGTCACTAGACCCGTCGCCATGCTGAGACCCTGTAACCCGCTGTCACTAGACCCGTCCCCATGCTGAGGCCCTGTAACCCGCTGTCACTAGACCCGTCACCATGCTGAGGCCCTGTAACCCGCTGTCACTAGACCCGTCACCATGCTGAGGCCCTGTAACCCCTGTCGCTGGTCTTACCACTCAAGCATGTGGGATTCTGCACAGTTCAAATACACAGTTTGTTTTGTGTGTGTGTGTTTTTACTGCTTTAGCATTGCTGTGTGATGTCGCTCATCTCGCAACTCTTGCCACGTTGGATTTTGGACAGTTCTCAAATACACATTGTTTCTTACTGCTTTAGGATTGCTATGTGATGTCACACATCTCGCAACTCCCGTCATTTGAACAGTTCAAATACACTTTTTTTCTTCTGCTTTGGCATAGCTGTGTGCTGTCACCCATCTCACAGCTTCTGCCATGTGGGATTGTGAACAGTTCAAATACACATTGTTTCTCATTTTGGCATTGCTGTGTGCAGTCACCTGAATAAGTGTGTATGTCTTCTCCAAGAATTGCACTGCGCGCTCCATGTCACGTCTGTCTACGTGTGTATAGCATATCGTATTTAGGTTAATATGTATGACGTGAGCGCTCAAGGCGTTGATGAGCGCATAATAAATGTACATTATTATTATTATTATTTTCGGATGGCGATTTGCTTTTATGTTTAGAACACATGGTCCCAGTCTGACAAGTAGCTGTGCCGTCCCAGTGACAGACGGTGACAAGTGTGGAACTGATAGCGAAGCTCAGAGATTACTCAGTCTCGTCCAGTCCAAGGTGTCCACAATGTCTGGACTCTAGCCACTGACCGGCAGATTGGAATTAACTCGTCTGCCCAGCCCGAGGATTTGTAATTGATTCCGCGATGCTCACTTCCGTCTTTGGTAGTTTCGGCTTGCCGATAGTCTCGGTGCCGACCGATCTCGTCGTGGCGAGATTTTAGGATAAGGGAGGTGGCTTGGACGGGTAGCTTTCACACTGGGTTGCCAGAGGTCGCGGGTTCAAATCCTGATTCGTCTCAGGATGACAGGGGGACGTGACGAGCTCAGCCGTATAGTCGTGTAGATAGGAGAGGGGGAGAGGGGGGGGGGAGGGGGGGGAGAGAGAGAGAGAGGAGGAGAGAGAGAGAGAGAGAGGGAGAGAAGAGGGGGGAGAGAGAGAGAGAGAGAGAGAGAGAGAGAGAGAGAGAGAGAGAGAGAGAGAGAGAGAGAGAGAGAGATTTTTTAATGTCCAACACTCACATGGAAACAGAGATAGGTAATTTATTTTTAACACCGGGTCAACCACGATGGTTATATCGCAAGAAGCAGAGAGAGAGAGAGAGAGAGAGAGAGAGAGAGAGAGAGAGAGAGAGAGAGAGAGAGAGAGAGAGAGATCCAATTTGTTTGCTCCAAGAATCCGCCCTATTTCATTTTTTCATTTCTCTGTGACTCCCTGTACTTGTTGCGGCTAGCGAGCAGCACGTGAGAACCGTCTCCCTGACCTTCATGCCGTGAGTGACAAGCAATCCTGAGGAGGTCTTCGCCACTCTGTACGCCTAAACCCGTGTCACTCCTTTCCGTCCGGTCCGTCGCTTCCTGCCACCACTGACTCCGGTGATCGGGGTACACCCACAGAGAGTTGTGTCCTAGCTCTTTGGGATACACCCATCTGACAGCCCAGCAGAGGTTAGTTAGCATAAGGAGAGTACCGCAGATAGCTTACGGCCACAGACAGTCCACCGTCCAGTCAGTTACAGTTATTTTTAAAATAGATATTTTGGGGGTGGAAGACGTGTGGAAGACGTGCTTGCACTTTTTTACATTTTGGCAGAGGGAGGGGTGGT
>JABMCL010003576.1:127500-135000 GCA_018857735.1 Alviniconcha marisindica | reverse complement strand
TTTGTCTAAATCACTGTCTCCGTGCTTAGTGCGTTCTTTCGTCACGAAAACAAACGCATTTTATCGCTTGTCTCGGTCAGTCAATCAAGTGAAAGTGACAAGGGCTCAGCGCATGGCGAAACAATGATCTAATCAGCTGATTAATATTATTTGTTGTGGCATTTTGAGTCCCACGTCTGGTATACTGAGTCAGTGACTGGGTCATCCAATATCGTGATGTCATTCATCGTTATGTGTCTGATCGGGATCGACAGCGCGGTGAACCTATCGTGTGTGTGTGTGTGTGTGTGTGTGTGTGTGTGTGTGTGTGTGTGTGTGTGTGTGTGTGTGTGTGTGTGTGTGTGTGTGTGTGTGTGTGTGTGTGTTTCCTCTCTCTATGTCATACGTACGCATAACCTAAACAGTAGTTTACATCTGGAACATAATCAGAATGCAATCGTCAGCCTTTTTTAAGAGAGAGAGAGAGAGAGAGAGAGAGAGAGAGAGAGAGAGAGAGAGAGAGAGAGAGAGAGAGAGAGAGAGAGAGAGAGAGAGAGAGAACAAACACACACAGAAACAGCGGTCAGTGTACGTATGTCTGAGCGGTGTTCAAACAAACTTAACCGACTCTTCTCTAATCATGTCTGGAGTCAGATCCCTCAAGGCAGATCATGCACTGTGATAAGGCGGGGGCTGATAATGGACCTCCCCCAAGCACACGTACACAGTGTACGTTTGCGAGTGTGCAGAGCCGCTGGCCCTTAGGTCGGTACCGCTGGAGACTGGGATATGTTCAGACCCTTAGCTGAGCATCTAGCCCGTCGGCAAACGGCTCTGACCTTTTTTGGCAGGCGAGGTCATCAGCCGGGATTTCTATGACCAAGTCCATCTACGGGGGTTCATGGCCAGTGCTGTGGCGTGTTCAGCATCTAGTGGCCAGCTTTCGACTCTTGGTCGAGGCAGGGTGAGGGTCTGATTAGTTCCTCCGAGTCACAACACTGGTGCAGACTCGTCAGTGCTTGTTTCGACTTCATGTGCGCAGGACGCATTAAGAGGGTTGAGCACGTTAACGATCCAGTATACACCTTTCGACAAAAGAAGGCCTGACAACTGCAGCAGAATGATCAAAATGACTGTGGACACTCCCAATGCAAGACGAGGGGAGAAAAGAAGAAATCAGATTGAACCAGGTTTTGTTAAGCCCGTTCTTAACTGGGCGAACTAACAGTTCGCCCAACATACTTCGGACAGTTCGATGAACTGTAACTCGTTTCTTAACTGAGCTCAGACGAACTTTTATTTCGCCGAACAGGGTTCGGACAGTTCGACGAACTATACTGCATTTCTTAATTGAACTTTTAGTTCGCCGAACATGGTTCGGACAGTTCGACGAACTATACTGCATTTCTTAATTGAACTTTTAGTTCGCCGAACATGGTTCGGGCAGTTCGACGAGCTATACTTCATTTCTTAATTGAACTATTAGTTCGCCGAACATGGTTCGGACAGTTCGACGAGCTATAACTTCATTTCTTAATTGAACTTTTAGTTCGCCGAACATGGTTCGGGCAGTTCGACGAGCTATACTTCATTTCTTAATTGAACTATTAATTCGCCGAACATGGTTCGGGCAGTTCGACGAACTATACTTCGTTTCTTAATTGAACTATTAGTTCGCCGAACATGGTTCGGGCAGTTCGACGAGCTATACTTCGTTTCTTAATTGAACTTTTAGTTCGCCGAACATGGTTCGGACAGTTCGACGAACTATACTTCATTTCTTAATTGAACTTTTAGTTCGCCGAACATGGTTCGGGCAGTTCGACGAGCTATACTTCATTTCTTAATTGAACTATTAATTCGCCGAACATGGTTCGGGCAGTTCGACGAACTATACTTCGTTTCTTAATTGAACTATTAGTTCGCCGAACATGGTTCGGACAGTTCGACGAGCTATACTTCATTTCTTAATTGAACTATTAGTTCGCCGAACATGGTTCGGACAGTTCGACGAACTGTACTTCGTTTCTTAACAGGTTCATAATGAGATGCAAGCTTCAGCCCAGACTTGCGGCAGAAGCGCAGCATGATCCAAAATGTAGACTAAAGTCAAGTCATCATCCCTCACAGAGTAGTTCAACTAACTACTGTATCATTATGGCTGCGCTTCCCACAAGTCAGCAAATAATAATAATGATAATAACGGAAAAATGTAAAGCGCCTACCCTGCGGCTGAAAGCGCTGAACAAGCATAGTATAACACACATAATGTACATCGAGATAGAAATGTTATCAGCAGTAAAAATGTATATATAAGAAAAAAGAAAAAGCTAACACATAATAGCTAGACAAATCATTGAAATCTCTAAATGCTTTACAATATAAAACGTTTATGCAAAAGATGCACACACATGCAAATGATGCAAAAGATGCACACACACACACACAATCACGCACGCACGCACGCACACACACACACACACACTATACAGACTGATAGGGGTGATGGACTATGTTGATTAGCTGAAATATTCTGAAAAGAGAAATTTCTTGAGATTGCTTCTGAAGGAAGAGAGAGAGAGAGAGAGAGAGAGAGAGAGAGAGAGAGAGAGAGAGAGAGAGAGAGAGAGAGAGAGAGAGAGATAAGATAAGATAGATAATACTTTATTACACAGGGATAAAGATTTAAGCAGTAGTCGGCTTTTTTACAAATCTGTCCCTGATGACAAACACAGCAACACTCAATACATCAAACAAGAATTCCATTAAATACGCTAGAGAAAAAACGACTTAAAAACAAAACAAAACTAATTTCTGTCTAAAACATCGCATCATACGAACAGAGCAATAATAAGGCAAAGTAAGACCAATTCAAACAATTTTTTAGGAGAGAGAGAGAGAGAGAGAGAGAGGAGAGGAGAGAGAGAGAGAGAGAGAGAGAGAGAGGAGAGAGAGAAATTACAAAAACATATTAACGAATAATGGAAAGCGACAGAATAGTGGCTATCTCACTATCTACGTATAAAACAAGATCACATCTAACAGGACTGGAAGCTAAGCAATGGCGCATTATACACACTAACCAAAATCAAAGCACATCACACATACCAACAATCATATATTCAAACATTAAATTTGAATTTAAAATAAATAAATAATAATATGACCACGAGAAAAAAGAAAAGTAAATATTTCATGAAAATACAAACAAACAAAAATCTAAAACTTTACAAGAAGAGCAAGGAAGGGAAAACAATAAAAACATTCTATACATTTTGTGTCAAGCTGTCTGACAAGCGAGAAAAGAAAGAAAAGAAAGAACAAGAAGTATTCAAGGTGGCTTAGCGAGTGCCTGAAATACTTTCCTTTTGAACGTTTTTAATTCCATGGGGTATCTGAGATGATGAGCTAAACTATTCCACGCTAAGGAGCCTGAAAAGGAGAAACTCGTTTTAAAGATATCAATCCTTGTTTTGGGCAAAAGCTGTTTATTCCCATGAACATGAAGACGTTCAGATGGAATCATGAGATCTTTCAGATACTGCGGGGCTTTGCCGTGAACAACCTTTTGCATTAGAACACATTTGTTGAGCAATAATTGTTTGTCTAAAGGGAGTAGTTTGAGAGCACAACACTTTTGTTTGTAGTCTAAATTCGGAATTGGCATCAAACATTTTACGGCACGTTTGTGGAGAGAATACAGCTGCTTCATGTGCACATAGGCACATCCATCCCATGCATTTGAAACATAGTTCATATGTGACATAATGTGTGCAAAGAAGAAGGCTAATTTGGATTTTTGGCTGACAATTTGGCTCAGTTTCGAAAGAAGAAAAATATTTCTAGAAACGGTTCTGCAAATGTTGTTAATATGCGTTTGCCACTTTAGCTGTTCATCTACAGTTACTCCAAGCAGGCGATGTTTTGAAACTTGTTCTATTGGCGTGGTCTCGAACTTTAGATTTAAAGGGAGCTGTTTTTTCTGGTGTTTTTGTCTCGTCGCCATCAACATGCATTTTGTTTTCGTCGGATTCAGTGCCATCCGATTTCTACAACACCACCCGGAGACATCATATAGACTTTGTTGTAAATCCCTACGTATATTATCTATGTTGTTATTAGCTGTATTAAGGGTGCCATCATCAGCAAATAAATCACACTGGACTGACGCACGTGTAAGACACAGGGGCAAGTCAGACAGAGAGAGAGAGAGAGAGAGAGAGAGAGAGGAGAGAGAGAGAGAGAGAGAGAGAGAGAGAGAGAGAGTGCCTGACGTCTTGGGGGAGATTGTTCCAGATGAGGGGGCCAAAGTGTGAAAAAGTGAGAAAATAGGTCAATTCGCACCACCACCCCCTCCCCACATGAATGTGCTTCCTGAGTGTTTTAGTTGTCCCACGAACGTTAAAAAGAGAGGGAGAGGGAGAGAGAGTGCAGGGAGCGGGAGAGATGGTGGGGGGAGAGTATGTGTGCATGTGAGAGCAAGAGAGGGGCAGGGAGAGAGTAAGAAAGGGAGGTACGTGTGTGTGTGTGTGTGTGTGTGTGTGTGTGTGTGTGTGTGTGTGTGTGTGTGGTGTGTGTGTGTTGTGTGTGTGTGTGTGTGTGTGTGTGAGTGAGTGAGTGAGTGTGTGTGTGTGTGTGTGTGTGTGTGTGTGTGTGTGTGTGTGTGTATGTGTGTGTGTGTGTGTGTGTGTGTGTGTGTGTGTTTGTTTGTTGCTTGTGTGTGTGTGTGTGTGTGTGTGTGTGTGTGTGTGTGTGTGTGTGTGTGTGTGTGTGTGTGTGTGTGTGTTGTTTGTTTGCTTGTGTGTGTGTGTGTGTGTGGTGTGTGTGTGTGTGTGTGTGTGGTGTGTGTGTGTGTGTGTGTGTGTGTGTACACGTTTTAGCGTAGTAATAATAATAGTTACTTAGTACACCGCTTTATAATTATGTACCTGTTTTAAATTATTGTAACGTCTCGATGTTTTATAATAGTTTTTTTTATGCGCCGTTTGACAACTACTTGTTTCATATTAGTGTAATTTATTAAGTATGTATTATGAGATTGCCTGTATATGATATATTAGTAAATGTAAATGGTATATATATTATGTCCATGTATGTGAACAAGCGCGTTGAGCTCGCTCAGCTGGGAATAGCGCTATAGAAAATTTATGTATTGTTATTATTATTAATTCCGTCCGAAGCGAGTGAAATATCGACACCAGAAAGGTATTCCAGCGCAGGTATCTGGTTCTTCCTCTTGTTTGTTCCATCATAGTTCAGGAACTGTGTGAGAGTCGAGGTGGCCGTCCTGGGCTGTCCGTCCTAACGAGCCTTATGGTTGCCGTGGACGTAAAGCTATATTCAACCATGCTAACGCGTTGGTCTCAGCTTGTCCCTAATATGTCAACCGACACCCGAGGACATTAAGCATCACTTGAAGGAAGTTTGTTCCATCGAGGGTGGCCACAGGCCTCGCTTGGATCATCCTGCTGCTGTCACTGGTCATCTGTCTTTCCAAGCTACCTGTCGTTGTTTGTTTGTGGGACTTATCGACAGGTGGACGTGGGATCTGTAACAGTTAACTAACGATATCAGAGCTGTAAAAACTCAACCAAAACAAGATCAGTTTTTTTTTCTCTCCATTTTTCATCGTTTTTGACCGTTTATCTGTTGTTTAAGTGCCGTTTTGTGGCTTGATAAAGGCGAATTCCCCGACAATTTGCATACTGTGTGTCCGTGTTAAAATAAATAAGCGTTCGTTTGAACCTTTTTGTGTTTGAATATCAGAGCGTGCTGTGCACACGAAGGCCATCCAGTAACTTGATGATTATGTGCGCAAATGCCCAATGGAAGAACGGAGTGGAACCGACGGTAAGTAATTACACTGATCACCAGCGCAGCGCGCGCACCACCGGGCCCCTGTCATTGGAGAACAGGTTCCCGCGGCTTCCTAAGATAATCTGTTTTTCTTACTAATCCCCCCTTCCCCTTTGGGAGAACTAAGAATAGAAACGACAACAACCACCACCACAGCATCAACGCCAAGAACAGGAACAACAATACCGCGTATCTGTTGTTGTTTTTTGAGCGTCTGTCGTATAAGTTTACTTGTTTCACGCTCCGAGAAGTACTCAGGCATTGTGTGTTGACATGCTTTCATGAATGAAGCAGCAAAGGGAGCTAACTAGCGTGGAAAGACGTCACATGAACTCAACAACAAAGACGGGAAACACGTGTGAAGCTGCAGCGATGCCAAAGATCTACGGGGTAGTGTCGCCTCCGTGATAACCAATGCCGTCTCTAACCGGCGTGGTCGGTGTTGGTGCGGCCGGCGCCGACCGCTGAGTTAATCAGATTCCAAGTCCAAGCTTCGTCATGCATAAAACAATTACCCTTCGCTAAAAGCTCGCTTCCGTCTGTTAAGGCTTGGCACCTTTACAGCAACAGCAGCTGGTTTGCAAGCAGGATTTTGTTTCTTCTGACATACGTTTTTCCACTCTCCCTCTTTCTCTCTCTCTCTCTCCCTCCCTCCCTCCTTCCCTGTTTTCTTAAACATCTTAAGATTTTTTTGGTACGAATATATAATATTATATATATATATATATATATATATATATATATACAGTGTGTGTGTGTGTGTGTGTGTGTGTGTGTGTGTGTGTGTGTGTGTGTGTGTGTGTGTGTGTGTGACGTTGTGGGTGTATGCACACGCGATCACGCCCGCGTATGCGTGTGTGTTCGCGCGCACAGTGCGTCACTGTGCAGAGAGAAGGAGAAAGAGAGAACTGACGGTGGTGGTAGTAATGGGGGGGTCGGGGGGGGGGGGGGGGGGGGGGGGTGGGGGGGGGGGGTGGGGGGGGGGGGGGTGGTTGTTGAGAGAAGTAAGGTGGAGACGTGGAAAGAAAAGAAAAGAAACGTAACAGCCACCGCCAAAGAACCAACATACAAAACTATGTATACAAGAAAGCTGCATAAACCCTGCAGCATAGCAACACTGGGAATCAACAGCCTGCGTTGAGAATATCGACGAGAACATTAACGCCTGCCTCTTCACGTATTTGGTGGGTTTGATTTGTTTCACACTGACAGGCCGTTGTTTGTTCTTTTTTTTCTCTCTCTCTCTCTCTCAAAAAGTCATGCTGAAAACAGACAGTTCTAGAAATGCATTGCTGGGCTGTTGGTGATGGTGGTAGTGGGGAGGAGGGGGAGACTGGGGGGGGGGGGGGGTGCAGGAGGGCGGTTGTGTGTGTGTGGGGGGGGGGAGGGGGGGGGGGGAGATCGAGAAAGACACAACACATTCAGGTTTGGAATGGAAGGAAGCTAGCTAACATAGTTTTAACGTCTATGTTTTTCGAGCTGCTGAATACACGACATGCATCTTTGGCTATGTTTCTGGAGCTGCTGAATACACGGAATGCATCTTTGGCTATGTTTTTGGAACTGCTGAATACACGGCATACGTCTGTCGCTTGCCGTGGCGCATGGCAGGAAGAAGGCGTTGTGTTTTGTGTGCTTACCGTTACCAACCTCAAGCCTGTGAAA
>JABMCL010003576.1:112500-117500 GCA_018857735.1 Alviniconcha marisindica | reverse complement strand
AACACACAAACAAACAAACAAACAAACAAAAACAACCCCCCCCAAAAAAAAGGGGCGGGGGGGGGGGGGGGGGGGGGGGGGGGGGGGGGGGGAGGGGGACTGCACTATGCTGTATTGTGATGATTCATTTTATGATTATGATGATTATTATAGACATATTTTCTTGTTTTGGAGGTGGAAGAAGAATAAGAAGAAGGAGAAGAAGAGGAAGAAGAAAGTTGTGACTGTTTTGGCGGTTACTGCATTGGCAGCTTTTGGGGAGGCTATGCATGCAACAACTTCGCTTATTTTTATATATATATTTTTTTATGTAAACGTTTTACAGTTCATCGATATACTGTCTTACCAACTAATGTATGGTACCTAAGTGCTGCCGCGGCTCCGTGTCAGCAATAAGGGTGATCCCCCTTCCTCATGAATAAATAATTACCGTTCGCTTCCAATCGATAACCTGGCCTCTTTCTGGCCACTCTTGAGAGATCCAATGATCGGCTAATCTGTCTGCGGCTTTGATTGGTGGAAATCCGAATCGCCAATGTCTTGGCTGGACGGTCTTAGTTTTCTTCGGGCACCGGCTGTACGTCGTCTGCTGGTATCTTGGCAGAAAGGGGGATGTACAAGCAAATGCCACTAAAACATGTTTGTTCAGTTCAAATGTGCTCTCGTTGAGCCACACATAAGCAAGATCCAAAACACAAAAAGAGGTAAAAAACACACGTTATTTTGATTATACAATACAAAACATTCCGCACATTTTTCGTGCAGACAAATTTCTAAAGCATTAAGCAGACTGATGATACTCTAACAAACGATGACACGGATGAAATATGAGTACTTGTCTGTTGGATGGTGGAGAGGTTTGTTGTAGAATAACGTATGATAAACAAAAAGCCTCCCATTCCAATATCAGAGCCAAAACAGTCCGATGGAAATGTATGGGCATTTAGCGAGGTCGTTCACTGACTACACCGAATCTTTGGGAGGGAAACTGAAACGAAGGTGCAAACTGGCGTGAAAAATGTGCAAACATATCCATCTGCAGGCTTCATTTGGTGCTTCTATCAATATTTATACAAATAAACCAACAAGCAAGCAAACAAACAAACAAACGTGAGAGGGAAAAAAAAGAAAGGTTGTTTTCTTTTTTTAGCTTCGAATTCCAGCATCTCAGAGCTCAGCCGTGTTAGCTCGCTCTTTGACAACGAAGAGTAGATACGGTTTGGTGACGTATTTGTTACGTGCATCATAGTTCAGGAGCTGTGTGAGAGTCGAGGTGGTCGTCCTGGGCTGTCCGTCCTAACGAGCCTCATGGTTTCCGTGGACGTAAAGCAATATTGAACCATGCTCACGCACTGTCTCAGCTTGTCCCTAATATGTCAACCGACATCCGAGGACATTAACAATCATCATCATCATTTATTACGTTTGTCACACATTCCTGCATTGTTCATGACGTCGCAGATAGAATCTGACAAATGGCAACTCTCACGGTCGTGTTTTTTCTAACTTTAAACGCCCATTCTTCATGGAAAGGATCAGAAACCAAGTGAAAAACTGTATTACTTAAAATATTTTTTTCTAATGTTCTGTTCCTCTCGATGGGGCTTCTGCTGTTTCTTTGTTTAGATTCCCCTTTAACCTTTCTTTAACTGGCTTCTTTTAGGTCACGTTTGATCTCAGTGATTTAAACTAAAAACGACGTTATTCCAGTGTTATAAAGCACAACACAAATCGCTGATTACCCCCTCCCCCACACTTCCCGTAGATCCACGAGGCGTGGGCAGTCCTTGACCTCGGACACGTCAATCCTGGCTGCTGATTGACTGTCTGTGTGTGACGGGTCCAGCTGCACAGGCTAATGGTCCCTCTCACCACCGTGGTTATATATGGGCCGAGCCCCGAGCGAGCGTCCGGCCCATTTGTTTAAGTGGCCGCGCCGTTCGAATGGTTTGCACGCACGCCAACACAGCAGTACCATTTAGAGCACCAACTCTGAACCATGCGAAATATTTCACACAGTTCACTGACACCATTTAGCTCTCTGTCTCTGTCTCTCTGTGTCTCTGTCTGTCTGTCTGTCTGTCTCTGTCTGTCTCTCTGTCTCTGTCTCTCTCTAATAAAGAACCAGTATCAACGTGATCCATCGTCATCATCATCATCTCTCTCTCCCTTTCTTAGACAGCTCATTGCGACTATTTAGAGGACCCCCCTCTCTCCTTGTGTAATAAAGAATCATCATCATCATCAACTCTGTGTATGCGTCTCTTTGACAGCTAATTCACAACATTTAGAGGACTCTCTCTGTCTCTCTCTCTCTCTGTCTCTCTCTGTGTGTCTCTGTCTCTCTGTCTCTCTCTGTCTCTGTGTCTCTGCCACGGTGTGTCTCCCTCCCTCTTTGTGTTAAAAAATATCATCATCATCATCATCCCCCCCCCCCACCCCCAAAAAGAGCCTTGAAACAAAGAAAAAATGTTTTCTTCAGTTTTCTAAACATTGCATTCATGGAAACATCACTAAAGCAGAACTGACTTGAATGTATACATTTCGCGAATGATGTGGACGTGGTGAAGGAAGGAAGCGAATGATGTGGACGTGGTGAATGAAGGAAGCGAATGATGTGGACGTGGTGAAGGAAGGAAGCGAATGATGTGGACGTGGTGAAGGAAGGAAGCGAATGATGTGGACGTGGTGAAGGAAGGAAGCGAATGATGTGGACGTGGTGAAGGAAGGAAGCGAATCATGTGGACGTGGTGAAGGCAGGAAGGAAGCGATTGGAGTTGACCGCCCGCTCAACCACAAAAGGTCACCGCAGGACGATCAGTCTCTGTCTTTAAACAGCAAACGTCTACTTCTGCTGCATGGAGGAGTCATAGAACAGCGACACAAAGCCTGCCAATGGAACTATTTGCACACTTTCGGCGTTTTTAGGCCAGCTGGCGTCTTCGCTTGAAGTTCCCCGAACAGTGAGGCGGGACAACTTTGACAGTTTGTTTGACCACACAAACTGAGGCGTGACACGCGCTGACAGGCAGTCGGTAGCCAGTCAGGATACCAATTGTTGGCAGGAAGGATCACTAGGGTTGGCAGGAAGGATCATCACTAGGGTTGGCAGGAAGGATCACTAGGGTTGGCAGGAAGGATCACTAGGGTTGGCAGGAAGGATCATCACTAGGGTTGGCAGGAAGGATCACTAGGGTTGGCAGGAAGGATCATTAGGGTTGGCACGAAGGATCATCACTAGGGTTGGCAGGAAGGATCACTAGGGTTGGCAGGAAGGATCACTAGGAAGGATCATCACTAGGGTTGGCAGGAAGGATCATCACTAGGGTTGGCAGGAAGGATCACTAGGGTTGGCAGGAAGGATCATCACTGGGGTTGGCAGGAAGGATCATCACTAGGGTTGGCAGGAAGGATCATAATTATGGTTGGCAGGAAGGATCACTAGGGTTGGCAGGAAGGATCACGAGGGTTGGCAGGAAGAATCATCACTAGGGATGTCAGGAAGGATCACTAGGGATGTCAGGAAGGATCACTAGGGTTGGCAGGAAGGATCACAATGATTGGTAGAAAAGATCATAATGATTGGTAGAAAGGATTACAATAATTGGTAGGAAAGATCCCAACGATTAGCAGGAAGGATCACAAGGGTTGGTATAAAGGATCACAATGATTGGTAGAAAAGATCATAGGGGCTTGCAGCGGGATCATGCGGGTGGGGAGAAAGGGCCACAAAGGTTGACAGAAAAGACCACAGGGGTTGACAGAAAGGATTACAAGAGCTGGCAAATAGGATCATAAGTTGAAAGGATCATAACGGTTAACTGGGGAAGGGGAGGAGTGGGGGGGGGGGGGGGGGGGGGGGGGTACAAGGGTTGGTAGAAAGAATCACAGGGCTTGACAAAAAGTATGACAGCGGCTGGTAGAAAGATTCACAACATTTGTCAGGGAAGGCATTACTTTCCATGGTACTTTACTTCCTCTCCAGAGCTTATCGATTGCTGGGCTCAGTACTTGGCGAATCTCAGTGAAATGGTCTGTCTCCCTTTTGATAGAAGAAAGCAGTCTTCATTGCAATCTCTTTCTGCCCCCTCTAAATTAAAGCCCCTTCGTCACTATACATCAATCGACAGATTATTCCAGGACCCGCGGCAGCAACGTAGGTGAAGAAAGAGGGACAGTACTCTGTGGTGCTGGTGAAGAAAAAGGGACAGTACTCTGTGGTGCTGGTAAAGAAAGAGGGACAGTACTCTGTGGTGTTGGTGAGGTGGCGGGAGTCTCCTGGGCTTTCGTGAATATGTATGTTTTACGCCCTTTATAACGAAGTTGGGGTTTGGGGTTTGGGTAGGGTGGGTAGATGTGCCCTCTATACCCCTCTATAATGAAGTTGGAGTCTGGGGTTGGGGTAAGGTGGGTCGGTGGGTGGAGGGTGGTAGGGGATATGTTGGGATCACCTTGTCCGTATATGCTTGTGTCAGAGTTTGGTCTCTTCAAGCTATCCTATTGACTCTCTCTCTGTGAGTGGGCGTGTGTGTGTGTGTGTGTGTGTGTGTGTGTGTGCTTGCGTGCGTGCTTGCGTGCGTGCGTGCGTGCGTGCGTGCGCGCGCGCGCGCGCGTGTGTGTGTGTTTGAGAGAGAGAGAGAGAGAGAGAGAGAGAGAGAGAGAGAGAGAGAGAGAGAGAGTGCGCGCGCGCGCGGGCGCGAGTTATTGTTTTATAGTGAATTGTGATAAAGAATGAATCCTCCGAAAGTGGACATTATTACCTTGCTACACGGCTCTTTTTTGACATTTGCAATTCAAGTTGTGAGTTTTTCACACTGTATTTCAATCTAGTTGAACGCCTGCACGGCTGACTGGGAGCTAAATATCAAGCAGTTGATTCTCTTTTCTAGGATGACTGACTTATAGCCAACGCGTGCCGTGACGATCTTTAAAGTAGCTAGCCTTCTCCAAACCTATTTTATGCCACAGGTGGAAGAGATCAAAATAGAAACTTAAAATAG
>JABMCL010003576.1:82500-107500 GCA_018857735.1 Alviniconcha marisindica | reverse complement strand
AGGAGGAGGAGAAGGAGGAGGAGGAGGAGGCGGCGGCGGAGGAGGAGAAGGAGGAGGAAGGTTGATTAACTGATTAACTGAGTCATTGATCTATAATACTCAAGGATAAAGACGTTAGGCAGAAATGTCCTTGCTAAACAATAGCAACAAACAAATACATATATAAAGAATAATGCTATAGCCAACATGCCAAAGGAAAGCGAACTGAAGAAGAAGAAGAAGAAGAAGAAGAAGACGAAAAGCCAGTGTAATTATATACATAAAAAAAAAAGTTACCCGATCTGGAGCCAGTTCCCCGGCCATGGGAAAGGAAGTGGCTCCGGGACAGAGATCTACGGCTTGCTGGCGTGCGCTGCTTCCGGTCATGTCTCTGACTCTCTCACTGCCTTGAGCACACAGACCCCGAGAGTTACTCACAAATCACGACAGATCAATTCTCTGCCATCGACCCGTCTGTCACCGTCCAGTCTCGCGGGATCTGGCGGAAGACAAAGAAACCCTCCTTGAGCTCCGAATCTGTTTCTGTTTTCTTCCCGCGACAATTGGGGTTAGCTCCTTGAACTGGCCTCATGCTGCAGCAAGGCCATCCTCGGCCCAGCTCGTCCATAGCTGATGTGATCGGTTCAATGCGGCTAAGTTCGTTTGCTGCAGACTGCATGATCCAGCCAGTCGGTGAATTTGCACTTCTCATTTTCTGCCTTAGTTGTGCCGCGTCTGGACAGTCCGTACAAAAAGCGACAATACAGAGTGTTTCGTTTTTTAAAATTTTAATTCTTCTTCTTCTTCTTGCCCTCTTAATTTAGATTCTTCTTCTCTCTTTTTTAAAAATTTTTTTTTTAAAAAGGAAAATGCAAAGACGACTCCCTGTACCACACGAAGATTTGCCATGCGGAAAACACGCTCATCTGTGCGGAAAACGCCCTTGATTGGTTTCTGCGGGGAGTGCATTTATTTTGTGTGTGATATTTTGGTTTGTTTTGTTAATGTTTTTTGGGGGAGATCTTCTTCTTCTTCTTCTTCTTCTTCAGACGAAGGAAAGCTTTTTTTGGACTGCTTTTTTGTTGCTGTTCTTTCACCAACTAAAACCTCTCCCCATCCTCCTTGCAGTAGTCACCCAGGAGCGGGTTTTCCGCCAGAGAACCAGTCTGGCGCATTACTCCGGTAAAAAGACATTTGGCGTTCACGGCAGGACTTCCTTTCTGATGGGCCAGTTCAACAGGCTAGACCGGAGACTGATGGCTGTCAAAAGCAAACTCGATTTTTTTGGCCTCGCTTTCACCGATGGAGGCGAGACCCGTCTGACTGACTCGTTCAGTGGACAGGAATGACAGGCAGTCGCAGTAGTGGCTCAAAAAACATGGTTTTCACTTAGTCCCGAAGACGGTAACCAGCTGCCTTTATCGCAGGGGGAACAATAGTTCAGTTCAAGATGACATCTGTGCGCTGGGGAAAGCCCATAATTATGCGCTCCACCCCGTCTCGTAGAAGTTCCCCTAACGTTGCCTTTAAAACAGTTTCAGTGTTCGTCTGATTTACGATGACCATTTCTCGTCTCTTTAAGAAAGGTCGTCGAGCGCTTTCTTTTCCACACTTCTCTCCTCCAGGTGATCGATGGTGTGATGTCCTTGGCTTTGTGCCGGCAGGTAGTGTCTCAAGCTCCTCAACACCACAGATGTTTCGAGACGCAAGCCACTTGTGATGGTTGTTCTACCGCCAGTCTATCTGCTCGGTCATTTCCCTTCACTCCGGCATGTCCAGGGCAGTACACCCACAGGAGTTTTCGAAGGTGGATGTCGGCCATTGACACATTCCAGTCTGGGCTTCCCGTTTGACTTTTCACTTTTGTAGCACGCTCATTGAATCTGTGAGGATGAGGTCATGTGTGGTCTGACTGTCAACTCTTGTGAGAAGACACTAGACAGTGAAAATCATGGCGACTGCCGGGCCACGTAAGAGAGAGTCGATGAGACAGACCTTGCTGTGGCGCAGGGCTGACTGCTTAGAGCGTACGGGAGACTGGGAGTGTTTGAATCGTAGAGCCTTCCCGGATTTTTGCATGAGAAAATGGTGTAGTGGGAAGTAAGAGTATCGACAGTTTGCTTCTTTGTTTGTTAGCGTTCCCCAGCTACGTCCGTGAAGTTCACATAATGGTGGGCGAGAAAGTAGCGTGTGCAACCGTTTTCCCACACCTGTACATACTGTCATACGTACAAATGCAGTGTAAAAGCGGTTGCGCTCTCTCTCTCTCTCTCTCTCTCTCTCTCTCTCTCTCTCTCACACACACACACACACACACACACACACACACACTCAGACAACGACAGACAGACAGACAGACAGACAGAACAGACAACACACACACACACACACACACACACACACACACACACACACACACACACACACAACGCACACATGCACGCACGCACGAACGCACGCACACACACACATACACACACACACTCTCAGTCTCTCTCTCTCTCTCTCTCACACACACACACACACACACACACACACACACACACACACACACACACACACACACACACACACACACACACACACTCTCTCTCTCTCTCTCTTTCTCTCTCTCTCTCTCTCTCTCTCACACACTCACACACACACACACACACACACACACACACAACCCCACCATACCCTACACGGCATGTGCACAAAAGGAGGAGAAAGGACCCAGAAAAGGAAAGCGAGACAGAACCACGAACAGCAAGACCACTACTCTGAGGCAGTTGTCTGAGTGCAGGCAGCTGACTTCCTGGACTCTCGCATTCTGCACATCACTGGCTTTACTCCAAGTTAAAGAACCGCTCTCGCCGCACGCAAGACCGCGTACATGGTTTGCTCCCTGTGCGCGTTTCAAAGGTCGGCCTACTTGACCACAAAGTGGTCAGCATTTATGCCTCTTCTGTTTAGAGAGTAAGGCTATCCAGTAATGGGGAATGAACGTTCAACTTTGATCTTTAAGAATCAACACACAAGGGAGTTAATTAGCATTCGAAATACGTAACACAAATACAACAAAGACCTTTGTTTTGTGTGATACATGCAAATGCAACATCAAAGAACAATGGGGTGTACCTCTGGTGGAATTCAGTTATGTACCTTGTATTTACACGCATGCCAGGTGAGAGTTACCGTAGGCGACTCAGGTCTTTGTTGTTGTACTGTGTTACGTATTTCGAGCGCTAATTAATTCTTTTTACCGTAGGCGACTCAGGTCTTTGTTGTACTTGTATTACGTATTTCGAGCGCTAATTAACTCCCACGTATGCTGATTCTGGGCTTCGTTTTGTTTAAGATTTTTGATTTTCAAGAAAAAAATCCTATTCCTATTTATCCTGTGTACTCCGTCGTAGGCTATTGTATTTAGCTGCTGCAACATCAGTACCCTACTTATTACTCGTGGTGGCAGCTACTTCAACATTTTTGAAGCTCTCCGTTTCTCTGTTAAAATGACCTAGCTCCCTGACAGCTTTCGTTCCAGGTTGACTCAGTGAAGCTAGCTGATCCATTAAGGTGGTTGCTTAGTGAAGGTAGCTGCTTAGTTAAGGTAGCTGACTCACTTGAGGTAGTCGTTTCAATTAAGGCAGTTGATTCAGTTTATTTACTTATTTAGGGTAGCTGATTTAGTTAAGGTCATTGACTCTTGATTCAGTTAAGGTGGCTGACCCAGCTAAGCGTAGATCCAAACATATAGAAAGTTCAACAGAATGCTGTTTAGTAGGACAAAACACAACATGCGAATTTTCGGGGTAATCCCCCTTTGTCAAGCTACAAAACAACACTTAAATAACAATTAAACGGTGAAAAACGGTGGAAAATGAAAACAGTTATTTGTTTTTGTCTTGTCCAGTGCTTCCAAGCAGATAAGTGAATGTTGTCAACACTCTTCCACGCACGCGAGGACAAAAACAGAGAAGCGGTTCAATGTACATATAAAATGAACAAGAATCTGCAGATTCAGAACGCAGAAAATAAACTGGCTGCAGGAGAATCCGCAGGTTCAGAAAGTAGAAAATGAACTGGCAGAGAGAGTTACCCTGCAAGGCTCTACCTTGACCAACACCGGGAAACCGGATTAAACAGCAGCGACGCCAATAACAGGACTCGACAAATCCCAAGAGTTCGGTGTCAGGACCTACAATACTCGATGATTTCCAGACGCAGCCAACGAACACCCAAGAGAGTGTTGGGCGATAAGAAGCTCGGTGTAACAGGTCCTGTGTGACGTGATTGGTACGTAGTGGTCGGATGAAGTGGCCAGCAGCGGTCAACACTGGCAGCCTGCTCTATGCTTGTGAAGAATGTTCGCTTGATTACCGTTGCTAGAGTCTGCTTGTGGGAGTTATTCCGCCCTTGGGTAAACGAAAGGTTTCTGATGAGGCGTGCTATCTGCCGAGTCAGAGCTTACGTACGTGTCTTCGTCGATTAGTGTCAGAATCGTACATTATATAAGCGTGCTTGGATCTGAATAATATAGTGTGTGTATCGGCAATAGTCATTGTTATCTAACATAATAGTCTCTTTCTCGCTCTCTATTACGCTATTTCTGTTATGCGCTCCGTTTGACTGGCTGTCTGTTTCTCTTTGTGTCATTCCGTCTTCGACATTCCGTCTGTCTCTTCGTCTCTGTCTGTCTCTTTGTCTCTGTCTCTCTTTGTGTCATTCCGTCTTCGACATTCCGTCTGTCTCTTTGTCTCTGTCTGTCTCTCTTTGTCTCATTCTGTCTTCCTTCTATCTGTGTTTCCGTGTCTCTGATATTCCGTCTGTCTCATTGTCTCTGTCTGTCTCTCTTTGTCTCATTCTGTCTTCCCTCTGTATGTGTTTCCGTGTCTCTGACATTCCGTCTGTCTCTTTGTCTCTGTCTCTCTTTGTGTCATTCTGTCTCAGCTCTGTCTTTGTTTCCGTGTCTGTTTCTCTGACTGTTTGTCTGTCTCTCTGCCTGTCTCTCTTTCTGTCATTTTTTCTGTCCTCTGTCTCTTATTCCATGCCTATTTTTCCCCCCTGTCCGTCTGTCTCTCTGTCTCTGTTTGTCTCTCTTTGTGTCATTGTGTCTCATCTCTGTCTCTGTTTCCGTGCTCTGTTTCTCTGTCCGTCTCTGTGTCATTCTGTCTCATCTCTGTTTCTATGTCCGCCTGTCTCTGTGTCATTCTGTCTCATCTCTGTTTCTCTGTCCATCTGTCTCTGTGCCATTCTGTCTCATCTCAGTTTCTCTGTCCATCTGTCTCTGTGTCATTCTGTCTCATCTCAGTTTCTCTGTCCGTCTGTCTCTGTGTCATTCTGTCTCATCTCAGTTTCTCTGTCCGTCTGTCTCTGTGTCATTCTGTCTCATCTCTGTTTCTCTGTCCGTCTGTCTCTGTGTCATTCTGTCTCATTTATGTTTCGCTGTCCGTCTGTCTCTGTGTCATTCTGTCTCATCTCTGTTTCCCTCACTGTCCGTCTGTCCGTCTGTCTCTGTGTCATTCTGTCTCATTCTGTTTCTCTGTCCGTCTGTCTCTGTGTCATTCTGTCTCATTTATGTTTCGCTGTCCGTCTGTCTCTGTGTCATTCTGTCTCATTTATGTTTCGCTGTCCGTCTGTCTCTGTGTCATTCTGTCTCATCTCTGTTTCCCTCACTGTCACATCCTCTCTCTCCGTCCAACCCCCTTCCTCTCTCTGTCCCTCTCGCCCCACACTGTAGTCACTCAAGTGAATCAGTACAGTCACGTGCTGCGGATAGTGACTGAAGGACCATCCTCGCTGTCTCCTCCCAACAGGTAGACGGTCTCAAGTTCCCCAGAGAGTCTCTCTCTTGCGCTGAGAGTAAGACTCGGGCTGTGCGTGCTCCAGTTTCACTGGAAGCGGGCCGTTTTGTGCCCTGCTTGTAGGCTGAATGTTCGGGACACTTCGGGTCATGAAAACTTTACTTCATGTGCTTGAAACTCTCCGACGACTGAGAGTGCAAACGTTCTGAACGACTCGCGACACACAGACACAGATACACACAGACACAGATACACACAGACACATACACACAGACACACACACACGGACACACGGACACACGGACACACGGACAACAACACACAGACACGACACACACACACACACACACACCACACACACACACACACACACACACACACCACACACACACACACACACACACACCACACACAACAAACACCCATATACACAGACAGACAGACCCGACAGACAGACAGACACACACACACAGACACACACACACACACACACACACACACACACACACACACACACACACACACACACACACACACACACACACACACACACACACAGTTTAAAATAGAACGCTTTCATCTGAACATAAAAGAGGGGTGAAACTTCCGGCAGAAAAACATTTCCATGCGAGGTACAGTGACAACTCCGTCGAGAATGGCAAGTTGAACAATCAGCCATACTCAAACCGCAATTTGTCACCCTCAGCAAACGTTTTAACCGTTAATGTCTTCGGATCTTGTTTTAGAACGCTAGCAATCATTCTTGTTTCAGACTTTTTTCTCTGCAGACAAAACAATCTAAAACAAGAATAACTGCTAGATGTTTTGAAACAAGATCCAAACACAGAAAAGGTTAAAAAGAACGTTATTTATTATGACAAAGCACAACATTCGAATTTTCCGGGTTATCCCGTTTTTGAAGTTACAGAATAACACGTTAACAACAGTTAAAGGGTGAAAAACGAGATGTAGGATACTGATCTGCATTTGGCTGAGCTGAGTTGTGTTCGTGTCCAAACGAAAGCAGATAAGTATCCTAATCGTGTGTGTGTGTGTGTGTGTGTGTGTGTGTGTGTGTGTGTGTGTGTGTGTGTGTGTGTGTGTGTGTGTGTGTGTGTGTGTGTGTGTGTGTGTGTGTGTGTGTGTTGTTGTGTGTGTGTCTGTCTGTCTGTCTGTCTGTCTGTCTGTTGTTGTTGTGTGTGTGTGGTGTGTGTGTGTGTGTTGTGTGTGTGTGTGTGTGTGTGTGTGCGCGCCCGCGCGCGCGTGTGTGTGTGTGTGTGTGTGTGTGTGTGTGTGTGTGTTGGTGTGTTGAGAGAGAGAGAGAAGAGGGGAGAGGAGAGAGAGGAGAGAGAGAGAGAGAGATTAACACAAACATTTTTATATACGGAGTTTAATACATGACTGACAATTGCAATGTTTGTGTGCATATTGTGCAGTTTTGGAGTGTAATAAAAATAAAAATAAATAAAAAAGTATCCTAAATCTCATTTTTCACGGTGTAACTGTTGTTTGGGTGTTGTTTTGTAGCTTGAAAAACGGGATTACCTCTCCGCTTTTATCCTGTCTGCAGATGTGTTTGAGATTGATGACTGTTCAGAAGCACACTGAAAATCTGGACTACAGCTCGTTACGATCATTGCGTTCATAGCAGCAGCCTTCGCCATCTAACATGCAGTTATTCATTTGTTTCACTGTTTATTGCAGGGATATACCTAGTTTGTTACTTGGCGAAAATAAACTTCTCAGTTCAGTTCAAGGTGGTATCTGTGCGCTGGGAAATGTCCACGTGAGTTGCACTCTGTCTCTCAGAAGTGTTCCCAACGTTGCCTTTGAAATGGTTCCAATGTTCGTCTAATTGACTATGGCCCTTTCTTGTGCTTTCAAAGAAAATCGTCTAGCGCTTCCTATTTCCACGCCTCTCTCCTCCAGGCGGTCGATGGTATGATGTCCTTGGCTTTGTGCCCGCAGGTAGTGTCTCAAGTTTCTCAACACTTCAGACCTTCCGAGAAGCAAGCCACTTGTGAGGGTTGCTTTGCCCGCCAGTCATTCTGCTCGGTCATTTCCCTTCACTCCGGCATGTCCAGGGCAGTACACCCACAGGAGTTTTCGAAGGTGGATGTTGGCCATCGACACATTCCAGTCCAAACTTCTCATCTCTTATTTGCGTTGTTTGAAGACGTCAGTAATTTTAAATATTCGCTTCTTTATTGGCTGCCTGATCACTGGCCATATAGGATAAGAGGCGATGTCGTTTAATGATCTCTTTTGGTCGTTTCACCAATTACAGGGAAGAGTCGACTAACTGTGTCTAGAAAGTACAACAGTTATTGCCTTGCGTACTGTTTCCCCCTATAAAGCGAGCCGATTGTTTCAACTTTGTTTTAAATTGTTGACAAAGGATACAATTATAGTGATGAACGGGAACAGGAGGAGAACAGCCTGGGCCCTGTCCATAGGAATGGAATAAACAGCAGTTTAATTTTACTCGAAATTTTGGTCCGAATGTTTAACAAATGACGTTTGAACATCGCAAAAACACGACCGCTTGTGTACTCAGTCTGTGTCAGTGACGTCATAAACAAAACCGGAATGTGTGGCAAAAGAATCAACTACGTCACGAGACTGCCCTTTTATGTGTTCTTCGTTGGACGTTAGAGCGAACCGATATGGCTGCGCCCTAGGAGTTTAAATTCAAGCAAAAATCAGACTGCTTTTGTACAAATATATTGACAGAGCAGCCAGATGAAACCAGCAGCACAGTTTTTAACGTTTTCACGGGAACTTGTGTTTTCCGCTCGGCTCTACATTAAAACAAAAACCCGTCTTGAAAACTGGACACATGAGCTAACCTGTTGTGCCATCCCACCGCCGGCTCGAGCGTAAAACGATTGCCGATACAGGCGAGTCAGACAACCGGCCGAGAGGAGCGTTGATTAATTGTGTTTTCGCGGCCGCCACCCTTTTCACTTCCTAGTCTGCATACCAATAACGCGGTTTTCGGTCCCAAGACGCCGTGGTGGGTTTGCAAATGGCGGCAGTGATTTAGCCACGCGTGTCCTTCGTGTCTCGGAGACTGTTCAAAGGTAGTCATTCTTCACCGAGATTTCCTCCCTGCTCTGGCCCCATGCCAAATTGCTAGTTTTGTTAAAGTACTTGTGTGTGTGTGTGTGTGTGTGTGTGTGTGTGTGTGTGTGTGTGTGTGTGTGTGTGTGTGTGTGACAGTGTATGTGTGTCGTCGTGCGGCGGCGTGCGTGTGTGTGATGCGTGGCGTGCAGTGTGTGTGTGTGTGTGTGTGTGTGTGTGTGTGGCGCATGTGTGTGTGGTGTGTGTGGGGGGGCTTACGGAACTCTGACATAAGAAGGGACAGGACGGGATGGGACGGGAAGGTTTGCTAGCAGAGTTTAATTTAACCCAGTTCCGTATCCAGAGAGAGAGAGAGAAGAAGGGCGGGAGGGGGGGGGGGGGGGGGACTCGAACTCGAAAACTTTATTTCTCAAGGATTGTGGTTATATGGTGCATTTGTAGTTCAGGTTCATTAGACCTAACAACCAGTCCTTGCTAAAATACTACTACCACTTAAGAGAAAAATAACAGAGAGAGAGAGAGAGAGAGAGAGAGAGAGAGAGAGAGAGAGAGACACCTGAAAAAAGAAAAGACAAAAAGACAAAAAAAGACAGCAATTGTCCAGAGGACAGACACAAACACAAATGAACAAGCCATGTACAAATTAAGGCTCCAGTTAGCCGCACTTCCCCCGCGGACCAAACAGCGCAATGCAGCATGATGATAGCAAGACGGAAATGTGCTGGCCCGACCACTGATCAGTGCCGGATCTCAACTTGCCAGTATGTCTGAACTCCCTGTTCGCTTCAGCTCAGCACACCAGCAAGAACTCATCGACACCTCCCCGACTTGCGGGGGTGTCTGGAAAATCATGGCTGCCAAGCGTCTGTGTGAGTGCTCTCATCAAAGGCGATCCGGATTCAGATTTCACGGACCTTGTCGATGCTATCATCATGTTGGTGAGGTTGCGTCGCCTTTCATCTTGGGAGGAAGCGGTAATGATAGACAAGAAAAGAACACACGGCCGAGATGGTGTAGTAGCATTAATGAAAGTTTTCTACCCCGACAGTGTCATGGGTCATGTTCCTCGGGCTGGCTTTTTGCTGAAGTCTTCGTCATATTAAACGGGGTGTGTGTGTGTGTGTGTGTGTGTGTGTGTGTGTGTGTTGTGTGTGTGTGTGTGTGTGTGTGTGTGTGCATATGTTCGATATATGAAACTTGTGAATGGCCCCAGGCCGGATAATAAACTAATTTCAAATCCTGAATCTTGAATGCTTCCATCCCAAGATGGAAATCGGTTCCTGCACCATTAGCCTAACACAACTACACTGTCCACAAATCTACATACAAAAAAACAACAAACAAACAAACAAACCTAAAACAAACAAACAAACAAACAAAAGCCAAACCCCAACCCCAACAAAACAACAACAACAAAAAACAAAACAAAACAACAACAACTAAACACACAAACAAACAACAACAAACAAACAAACAAAAACAAAAAACAAAAAAACAAAAAAACAGCAACACAACAACACACATAACAAACAACAACAACACCAACAACAAAACACAAAAACAATTGGACCCCGAAGAAGCCAGCAAACCACCGAAGCCGCGTCGACTTTGCCGAGTTGTCACCGACGGGACTCCTTCTGGCTCAGCCGCTGTGGCCATCCGCGCCAGACTGGGCGATGACTTCTGCACGTCCAGATCTGGCACCGCTGTCAAAGTCGCGGGGATTGAGAGGCACCTTCAGCCGTCATTAATCACGGCGGCAGATTGAGAGAGTGACAGCAGCCGCGGAAGAGTGCCGTGGTCCGCGATGGAATGCTAATGACCTCCCTATTGATATAAGGGGCTAGACTCGCTGGGCCTAGTGACGTGGCCGCTGTACTGCGCTGTGGTGGCAGCGGGCCGGTTTAGGTTGAAAGGTTCCCGGCCTTTTGCTGGTTTGCTTGCGGTCGTATGCACAACCTTCCGCGCGCAGTCTTTAACCTCGAACCGTTTGATTTCGACACGGTCTACAGATTATTATGCCACAATATGTGCCTGGCATCCCGCTTTTGCTGTTCTACGTGTTAAATCTTTTGTAGGTGTTCGATATATTTTGACTACATAGTTTGCAACGGCATTAGGCCTGCGTGAGTTCACAATCGCCGTTTGAACGTCAACACGACCGCGAGGGCTGCCGTTGTGTGCCCAGAAGTCTGTATCAGTGACGTGGCGAACAAGGCTGGAATTTGTGACCAAAGAATCAAATCCAACTGACACTAACACAGAGGTGTTCAGGCGCATTAGTTTCGTCTGGCGGCTTTTTGTCGCGGAACTCAAATGAACAGACAAACCGAAAATATAATTAAAGAAAGAAATTTGATGGATGAAACACTCACACTCACTCGCATTCCTGCTGACCGTTTGGTCTTTGTGTTGGCATTGCCTACCACTTTGTGGAGCAGTTAAGGCTTCGGGAGCGAGAGGGGCGGAGGGTCCACTGACATGAACATTGCTTCCCTTCCTACGGTCGAAAAGCTGCATTCGAAGAACGTTGTTTCATTTTCTTTCATTGTGACTACATCCGTAGACAGCACAGCTTGCCCCTCTACACCTCCTAGATCTTCATCTACGCTGCCGCATACCTTCAGCCATTTTCTTTCGGACCGGAAATCACGCACATATTTTCTTGTTTTAGTAACATTTATGGCAGCCTCCTGGTCTTAGCGAAAGAGTAAGTAAGTAAGTAACTTGGTGTTTTAGGCCCAGTCAACCATTACGGTTATATCAGGGCGAGACATATTGTGTTATCAGGCAGTAAATGTTAAAAATGTGTATGCATTAAAATTGGTATATATACATATTTTAAAAGGAGACTTAAAAGTGGTTAAAACACAGACATAACCAAAACAGATCTGAAAATTTAAGTTCTTCCAAAAGTATTTATTGTTTTCAAATAGTTAAAAATCTTCTCCATTGAAATTTTTTTTCAAATAAAAACACGTAGAAGCGAAAGAGCCGCAAGGACAGTTGGGAAGACATGTACCTTTCGGCCACGAAGTCCCCACGTTTCCAGAACGCAGGAGATTTTTCTCGATGCGGTGTAGCACAGATTAATGCTATACCCGAAGCGAACGCGGCGAAGAAAGAGTCGATATTTCCCCCCTCCCCCGCACCCTCCTCTTCCTCAAAGGAGAGCCCAGCCACATTAACGAGCAAAAACTCCCACCACCACCACACAGACACACTCACCCATATCTAGCGGAGAGAGAGAGAGGAGAGAGAGAGAGAGAGAGAGAGAGAGAGAGAGAGAGAGAGAGTTCAAAAAAACTTTATCTTACAAGGATTGTAGTTTAGGTTCAGTCAAAAACCTGTCTAACAACTAGTCTTTGCTAAGCTACTGATGAGTAAATATAAAATTACAGGCATCATTTATATACATATAGGCATGGAAAGAGAGAGAGAGAGAGAGAGAGAGAGAGAGAGAGAGAGAGAGAGAGAGAGAGAGAGAGAGAGAGAGAGAGAGGGGGAGGAGGAGAGGCAAACACGGGGAGTGTTAAAGATACAATAATTTACATTTTTTTAAAAGAGGGGGAAAAACAAAAAACAAAAAAACAAACAAAAAACTCGGCGGATACTTTAAACATTAAAGTCCTTCTTTATAAGGTCCTTTTGAATTGTGTATTGAACTTAGAAGACGAGATATGTTGCTCGGTTCACTGAATCACCGGACACACGTGGTGATACCAAAGATTTCCCCAGAACAGAGTCTTTGGTGGTACACAGACCGCCCGAAGCAAAAGGCCAGGAATACCGTCGGTATGCGTCACACCAGTTTGATGTAGACCCCCAGCTATGTATAGTGGATGCAAGCAATTTTTGTTGTTGACAGATCCAACTTGGAAAATCGCCATAAGTTCAACGGGATATTTAACTAAATTCTAGATTTTTAGTATTTAACTCGATTTCTTTGTTTCACGGTATTGGAGAAAATATTTCTTGGGAAGCTAGCTCCCGGGAGGTGTATGTGTGTGTGTGTGTGTGTGTGTGTGTGTGTGTGTGTGTGTGTGTGTGTGTGTGTGTGGTGTAGTGTGTGTGTGTGGGGGAAAAGAGAGAGAGAGAGAGAGAGAGAGGGAGAGGAGAGAGAGAGAGAGAGAGAGAGAGAGAGAGAGAGAGAGAGAGAGTTGTGTGTGTATTTGTTCGTGCGTGCGTATGTATATGCTTGTATTTGTATGTGTGCTGTGTGTTTGTGTATTTCTGTGTGCGTGCATACGTGTGTGTGTGCGTGTACGTGTGTTTGTGTGTGCGTGCATGCGTGCGTGTGCGTGTGTGTGTGTGTGTGTGTGTGTGTGTGTGTGTGTGTGTGTGTGTGTGTGTGTGTGTGTGTGTGTGTGTATACGTCTTCGCACGGTACCACAGTGTTCGGGGCGTGAGTCCCGCCGTCCTATTTAAGTTCTGACGCCTAAGTTGCCTCAGGGGGCGTATCAGTGACCTCCCCTTCCGCCAGCCCCTCCCCAAAAGTCCAAAATAAACCGGCCAGCAATAGCCGTTAGCCCAGCATCCAGATAGACGAAGCTGGCGATCATACCTCTCAATTCTACAGACCCTGAAGCGTCTTGAAGCCGGCGCCCATCTTAGTGAAAATCCAAAACGGTACCTGAGCACATGGTCCACTCCTGATGGCTCTACTCAATCAATACGCTGCTAATGTGCAAAATTAAACTTTCCGAGGGTAGGAAGTCTAAGGCGGCCCTCCTCTATGGTGGTTCCTAAGGCTGTTAAAGAGTCCTCTGTAGTTGGTACCCCAAGCTTCTAAACATTTCTTCTTTGTGGTGAGTACCTAAAGCTATGACCGATTTCTTCTCTGTGGTGGCTACCTAGGGCTGTCAAAGATTCCGTCTCTGTGATGGGTACCCAACACTGCCAAAGGTTCTTTCTCTGTGGTGGGTACCCAAGGCTGTCAAAGAGTTCTTCTCTGTGATGGATACCCTAGGAGTTAAAGATTCCTTCTCTGTGATGGATACCCAAGGAGTTAAGGATTCCTTCTCTGTGATGGGTACCCGACACTACCAAAAACTCTTTCTCTGTGGTGGGTACCCAAGGCTGTCAAAGAGTCCTTCTCTGTGATGGATACCCAAGGAGTTAAAGATTCCTTCTCTGTGATGGGTACCCGACACTACCAAAAGCTCTTTCTCTGCGGTGGGTGCCCAAGGCTGTCAAAGAGTCCTTCTCTGTGATGGATACCCAAGGAGTTAAGGATTCCTTCTCTGTGATGGGTACCCGACACTACCAAAAGCTCTTTCTCTGCGGTGGGTACACAAGGTTGTCAAAGTGTCCTCTGTGATGGATACCCAAGGAGTTAAAGATTCCTCCTCTGTGATGGATACCCAAGGAGTTAAAGATTCCTTCTCTGTGATGGGTACCCAACACTGCCAAACGTTCTTTCTCTGTGATGGGTACCCGACACTACCAAAAACTCTTTCTCTGTGGTGGGTACCCAAGGCTGTCAAAGAGTTCTTCTCTGTGATGGATACCCTAGGAGTTAAAGATTCCTTCTCTGTGATGGGTACCGACACTACCAAAAACTCTTTCTCTGTGGTGGGTGCCCAAGGCTGTCAAAGAGTTCTTCTCTGTGATGGGTACCCAAGGAGTTAAAGATTCCTTCTCTGTGATGGGTACCCGACACTACCAAACGTTCTTTCTCTGTGGTGGGTACCCAAGGCTGTCAAAGAGTTCTCTGTGGCGAGTACCCTGGCTATTCCATCTGTTCCATCAGATTCCATTTGTGTCGGGGCCCAAAGGTACCTAAGGCTGTTCTTTGCTCATGGCGGAAGCTGAAGGTTATCAAAGATTTCGTCTCCGTAGTGAAAGCCCGAAATTGTCAAAGGTTCTTTTTCCATGGCGAGGCCCAGTGTTACGAAAAGTGCAGTCACTACAGTGGGAACTCAATGCCATCAAAAATGAATTCTTCGTGGTGTAAGCCGAAAGCTATTAAACGTACAGTCTCTATGGTGGGAACCAAAAACTGTCAAAAGCACCGTATCTATGATGGAAGCCCGAAACTGTCAAAGCCACCTTTCTGTGATGGAAGCCCGAAACTGTCAAGGTCACCTTTCTATGATGGAAGCCCGAAACTGTCAAAGGTGCCATCTCTATGGTGGGAGCCCAAAACTGTTCACGGTCCTTTATCCGTGGTGGGAGCCCATAGCTAACAAAGCCCATTTTTTCATAATGGGGCCCTAGGCTACGAAAGGTCCATTCTCTCTGGTGGGAGCCCTAGGCTAGGAAAGGTCCTTTCTCTCTGGTGGGAGCCTTAGGCTAGGAAAGGTCCATTCTCTCTGGTGGGAGCCCTAGGTTAGGAAAGGTCCTTTCTCTCTGGTGGGAGCCCTAGGTTAGGAAAGGTCCTTTCTCTCTGGTGGGAGCCCTAGGTTAGGAAATGTCCTTTCTCTCTGGTGGGAGCCCTAGGTTAGGAAAGGTCCTTTCTCTCTGGTGGGAGCCCTTGGCTAGGAAAGGTCCTTTCTCTGTGGTGGAGCCCTAGGTTAGGAAAGGTCCTTTCTCTCTGGTGGGAGCCCTATGATAGGGAAGGTCCTTTGTCCGTGGTGGGAGCCCTAGGCTACCAAAACCCCTTTTTCCGTGGTGGGAGCCCTAGTCTATGAAGGGTTCTCAGTCCACCTTGCAAGAGGCATGGCCCATTACAGACTTGCTTTATTTGCCAGTCTGCTAGCGGAGCTCTGCGGGCGTACGTCCATTTTTCCCGTGTTCGATTTCACATTTCCCAATTGTTTTTTACTCCTCTGATGCCCATTTCAGAGAGGCAAAACACAGTGGGAGTAAATGATCAACAGAAACATACAAACAGAAAACCAACGTCCCTGCTAAAAGAGAGAGAAATGAATGAATGAATACACTTTTTTGTGTGTGTGCGAGAGAGAGAGAGAGAGAGAGAGAGAGAGAGAGAGAGAGAGAGAGAGAGAGAGAGAGAGAGAGAGAGAGAGAGAGAGAGAGAGAGAGAGAGAGAGAGAGAATAAACTTTATTTTACAAGGGTAATGGAGTAGAAACAGGACCGTTTTACACCCAGCCCTCGCCCACGAGGGACTAATTCTACTGACACTACGCATTTATCTCATATATACGCAAAACTGTATCGGATAGGAATTTTTATCAGTTTATTTATTCAGCGTTTAGGGCGAAGAAGCAGAAAAAGAATACTCATGCATATAAATGGACAGGGTTTGAAAGACTAAACAAGAGAGAGAGAGAGAGAGAGAGAGAGAGAGAGAGAGAGAGAGGAAGAGAGAGAGAGAGAGAGAGAGAGAGAGAGAGAGGTTTGGGGCGGGCGGAAGGGGAAGTTGGGCGAAGAATTACTTCCCTTGCCTGAACCGAGAGCACTAGTGACGAGTCGATTGTTTCATGATTTGATCGATGTTGATGGGCACGTGTTTTGACTTTTGGAGAAGCGAGGCTCGTGCGCACGTGCAGATAATGACTGTGTCAGCGCGCTCTTGCTTTATTTGTGTAGACAAGGCAGGCGACAATGACACAGAACTTAACAAGTGAAAACACGGAGAATGTAAATAGTGGGTCTCACTCTTACGATGCTCGCGTCGGCTAAATTGCCAAAACATTGTTCGTCGCCGTCGTGGTTTCGTCGGATAAAACAGTCTATGAGGAGTTCAGAAAGTACGCTTCTTTCTGTTTCCCCCACTCTCGTTCTGTCTCTGTCAGTCGCTCCCGGCCTCTCTCTATGTTTCTGCCTCTTTTGGTACCTTCGTTTGTCAGTCTCTTCTTCTGTCTGTATCTACCTCTCTCTGTTTCTGGGTCTGTCTGTCTCCCCTTCTCTCTCCCTCCACGCCCCCCTCTCTCTCTCTAAAAACAAAACCCCAAACCAAAAACCCCACTACTACTACTACTACTACTACTACTACTACTACTACTACTACTACTACTACTACTACTCCTCACTCCTCCTCCTCCTCTCTCTCTCTCTCCAGCCTCTGTGTGTTTCTGTCTCTCTGTGTCGGTCTCTCTCGCACTCTGTCTTTCCCTTGGAGCAACATTTTGCAGACTTGTGATACCGCTCATCTGCTGTGATAGCAAACAAACCATTTTCTCTCCCCAATCTTTGCTCCTTTTTGTTTGTTTGTTGACGTTCCCCTTTGGGGCTTTTATTCATTAACATGCATCCATCCATTACAATACAGTTTCTCTCTCTCTCTCTCCCTCCCCCCTCTCTCTCTCCATTCATATACCTAAGGCAAAGTACGAAGAAAAAGAAAAGAAAAAAGAGAAAAAAGCACACACACACACACACACACACACACACACAAAGCACACACACACAGACCAGCACAACAACACAATTTACAAGATTATTAACGCAATCTTTGCTCCTCATCTCTTCGATATTTCTTGCTGTACATCTTGCGGCTTGGCCCTTTCTAGTCTTTATCTCTCGATCATCCGCGTCTCCGTTCACTGCCGCTGGGGGCCTCCGCATCAGGTATGTTGGGTTTGTGATGTCTCTGGAGCTGTCTTGGACAGTTCTGACGCGACGGGTACTTCCGGCGTTTCCTCTGTCTGGGAAAGCCAATCGAGTGGGGAAACACCTCAATACGTACGGGCCGGCCGTTCATTTTCGGAGCAAACTTTTAGAAACAACTCATCATTCATGTTAGGGTCTTTCGTACGAATGCTGTGTTGGGGAAACTTCTAGTAGAGACCGGCTTGGGGCGCGTGTGGGCTTTCCCCAGCGCTGAATTTTAAACTGGACATGCTGAACCGCTTTCAGAGCAACTCCTAAACAAACAAAGACCCACTTCTTTTACCTAAGATGAAAATAGATACTGCGTAAGGCAGGGAGGGAAGAAGAGAGAGAGAGAGAGAGAGAGAGAGAGAGAGAGAGAGAGAGAGAGAGAGAGAGAGAGAGAGAGAGAGAGAGAGAGAGAGAGAATCCTCACCATGCACGTTGTGTGTTTTTGTTCTCGTACATTTGATAAGAATGCTGTATTTGGGAAACGTCTGAGAGACCGGGTGGGGTCACGTATGGGTTTTCCTGAACGCCTAGAGACCATCTTGAAGCTGAATGCGTTATGCTCAACCACCGGCCTCTTGATCTGCCCCCTCTCACTGAGTGCCACCTCACTCCGCGCCCACATCAGCCATTGCTGTCGGAAAACGTCTGTTTAGGGCAGTCATTTATTTCTCTTACACTCTGTCCACAATAAGAATATGAAATTCCGTGATAGGATTGTGTGTGTGTGTGAGAGTGAGAGAGAGAGAGAGAGAGAGAGAGAGAGAGAGAGAGAGAGAGAGAGAGAGAGAGAGAGAGAGAGAGAGAGAGAGAGAGAGAGAGAGAGAGAGACGGGGTGGTGGTGGTGGTGGTGGGGGTGGTGGTGGTGGTGGTGGGGGTGGTGGTGGTGGTGGAGAAAAAGGCTCTCCGCGGATTCGTAGCTCATTGCCCAGCACGTCAATATGGCGTTGTCACCATGCCCCCATGCAACCAAACTCCCCCCTCCCCCCTCCCTCCCAACCCTTCCCCTCCCGCTCCCCCTCCCCCCCCCCCCCGAAAAAACACACCAAATTTTATATAAAAAAGGAGAGAATTACTTTTGGTGGAGACCGAAGCTGTGGTAGGTTTCAAAAGAGACAGTTGCGATGGTTTCATCGTCGTAACTGACGGTGGATTGGGCTTATAAAAAACTGCGATAGGGGTTCGTGTGTTTAGAAAGGACTACGATTCCAACACTGAAGAGTTAACTACTACCTCACCCACCACTCACCCACTCACTCACCCACTCACTCACCCACTCACACACCCACTCACACACCCACTCACTCACCCACCCACTCACTCACCCACCACTCACCCACTCACACACCCACTCACTCACCCACTCACCACCACTCTCACCCACTCACCACCCACCACCACCCACTCCTCCACTCACCACTCACCACCCACCACCCCTCACTCACCCACTCACTCACCCCCCACTCACTCACCCACTCACTCACCCACTCACTCACCACTCACCTACTCACTCACCCACTCACTCACCCACTCACTCACCCACTCACTCACCCACTCACTCACCCACTCACTGTGTATGATGCTGCACCACATCTTTCACATGTGATATTAATCGAGCACGACCGGCGACCGGGGGAGAGGAGGAGGAAGGAGGAGGTGGAGGAAGAAGAGAATGGAGGAGGAGGAAGAAAAAGAAGGAGGAGGAAGAAGAAGAGGAAGACGGAGGAGGAGGAGGAAGAAGAAGAAGGAGGAGGAAGAAGAGGAAGAAGAGAATGGAGGAAGTTGAAGAAAAGTGAGGAAGAAGAGGAAGACGGAGGAGGAGGAGGAAGAAGGAGGAAGAAGAAAAAGAGGAAGACGGAGGAGGAGGAAGAAGGAGGAGGAAGAAGGAGGAAGAAGAAAAAGAGGAAGACGGAGGAGGAGGAAGAAGGAGGAGGAAGAAGGAGGAAGAAGAAGAGCACGAGTCGTATTTTTTCAAGAATAAAGATGTAGCCGCATTATCTTATTATCTGTCCTTATTGTCACACGATTCACTCATTGAAACAATTATCTTAACCCATCAACCGAGAAATCTAGTTGGGGTTTAGAAGAAGAAGACTGTTGGTGAAACAGATATTAAGCGACCCACTTCGTCATACCGTGTGTACTGAACTAGAACGTATTCGAACGTTTCAGTGCATTCGGAAAACAGAGATGCTTACGAAAAGCCCTACTGGCACAATACCGGGTTTTCATCGTCATCCCCTCCCCCCCCACACACACACGCACGCACGCACGCACGCACGCACGCACGCACACACACACACACACACACACACACACACACACACACACACACACACACACACACACACACACACACACACACACACTCACACTCACACACAATTTGTACCGGGGTTTACCGGTATTAACGTGACCACTGATGTGATCTCAAACAAACGTATGACGTCACCCACGTGTTTCAAAAATTTAGCGGATGGCATTTTGTGTCAATTATCGAACTAGCACTAGCTATGGCTGTAGCAAAGACAGAGAGCAGTTCATTGTGTGGTTGGTCAGACAATTAATTTAACGACTACTTGCTGTACCGCGCTTTGGCCTGCATTCCCTTCCAGGCCATTTCTACAGTGTTGGCGTGGGAGACGCCTTTTCTTAGCTGTCTAGTGCGCATGCCAAGCGCTGTCGTCTGCTAACAGCAATGGCAATGACTGCTAGCCTACTTACCGCCGTTTGCTAGGCTGGCTAACCGCCTATTGTTAGCATGACACTTTCCAAACAGCAGTATATAACATATTTACCAAACAGCAGTATATAACATTTTCCAAACAGCAGTATATAACATTTTCCAAACAGCAGTATATATTTTCCAAACACAACTATATAACACTTTGCAACATATAACATTTTCCAAACAGCAGTATACATTTTCCAAACACAACTATATAACACTTTCCAACATATAACATTTTCCAAACAGCAGCAGCAGCAGCAGTGTGTGTGTGTGTGTGTGTGTGTGTGTGTGTGTGTAAGTGTAACATTTTCCGAACAGCAGTATCTCAACAAGGTGGAGCGTTTGCGAAACTGTTGATGTTTGGGGTGCTGTTTTGCTATGTTTATTGCAGCTAGTGCAAAACTATCAAAATGCCACAATCAGCATCGTGATCGATTCAACAAAGAAGAGTAACAGTGTTTGGATGTTTTGCCCCTGCAAAGCAGAGCACATTTTGTGATTGATTCAGTATATCGATTGCTTTAGAACAAACTGCAGCTATCATTTACTATACTATTTGTTGCATGATTAAACGTCAAGAACCGTAACGCACTTGGTTCACCGCAAATTGTTCTATCAAGCCACAGAACTTTTGTTTTTATCGGTAACTGAAAGAATCGACCCTGAGCTGTAGGAGGTCGAAATCGTGGCGTGCCTCGTGTGCGCGTGCTGATTGGCTAATCGCGGTCTGTCACTCCGAATTTGGCCAGACGTTAACACCGTCAATACTGCACAGCTCTAGTTTCGTACGTTTTCCACGGCCAGTCTTTCCCCACTGTTGGCGTTGGTAGGCGCTGCTCAGAAAACCCCAGAGGTTCACCCAATGCTGGGTGATAAAGTAGCGCGCTCATGTGTGTATGTGCGTGTGGGGTGGGTGGACGGGGGGTTAGTGTAGTGGGGTGTGTGTGTGTGCGTGTGGGGGTGAGGGTAAAGTGTTGTTAGTAACAAATCTGTATATATTAATATTGTGTGTGTTTTGATGTCGGTTGTTTTTGTTTGTATATGAAACGTACGCGCCTTGGTCTCACCCGAAAAAGGTCGCTCTAAGACCCCGCTATCATTATTATCATTAGATTGTCTCTTTGTCCTCTCTCAGCCCCCTGACAACTAGTTGTCTCTTTGTCCTCTCTCAGCCCCTGACAACCAGTTGTCTCTTTGTCCTCTCTCAGCCCCCTGACAACCAGTTGTCTCTTTGTCCTCTCTCAGCCCCCTGACAACCGATTGTTTCTTTGTCCTCTCTCAGCCCCCTGACAACCGATGGTTTCTTTGTCCTCTCTCAGCCCCCTGACAACCGATTGTTTCTTTGTCCTCTCTCAGCCCCCTGACAACCAGTTGTCTCTTTGTCCTCTCTCAGCCCCCTGACAACCGATTGTTTCTTTGTCCTCTCTCATCCCCCTGACAACCGATTGTTTCTTTGTCCTCTCTCAGCCCCCTGACAACCAGTTGTCTATTTGTCCTCTCTCAGCCCCTGACAACCAGTTGTATCTTTGTCCTCTCTTTGTCCTCTCCCAGCCCCTGACAACCGAAGGCTACCTGTCAGCCAACGCAGACCCGGTGTCCCAGGGCGCCACGTTGGCGCTGCTGATTGGTCAGTACAACATGCCTCACACCTACATCCTCATCCAGGACATCTTCCTCAGCAGCGGCTTTCTGGAGGGATTCAGGTGCGTACTCCTACACTGTGGGATAGTTCTACCGTGCAAAGTAGCACCAACAGAGAGAGGGGAACGGGGCACAGAGAGAGAGAGAGAGAGAGAGAGAGAGAGAGAGAGAGAGAGAGAGAGAGAGAGAGAGAGAGAGAGAGAGAGAGAGAGAGAGAGTGTATGTTCGTGTGGACGTGATAATGTGTGTGCGTGCGTGTGTGCATGTTAATGTGTTAGTATGTGTGTGTGTGTGCGTGTGTGGGTGCGTGTGTGTGTGTGTGTGTGTGTGTGTGTGTGTGTGTGTGTGTGTGTGTGTGTGTGTGTGTGTGTATGTGTGTGTGTGTGTGTGTGTGTGTGTGTGTGTGTGTGTGTGTGTGTGTGTGTGTGTGAGAGTGAGAGAGGAGAGAGAGAGAGAGAGAAGAGAGAGAGAGAGAGAGAGAGAGAGAGAGAGAGAGAGAGAGAGAGAGAGAGAGAGAGAGAGAGAGAGTATGTTCATGTGGATGTGTTAATGTGTGTGCGTGTGTGCGTGCGTGTGTGCGTGTTAGTGTGTTAGCATGTGTGTGTGTGGGTGCGTGTTAGTGTGTGTGTATCTATATATATGTGTGTGTGTGTGCGTGAGAGAGAGAGAGAGAGAGAGAGAGAGAGAGAGAGAGAGAGAGAGAGAGAGAGAGAGAGAGAGAGAGAGAGAGAGAGAGAGAGAGAGAGAGAGACAGACAGACAGAGAGACAGACAGAGAGAGAGAGAGAGAGAGAGAGAGAGAGAGAGAGAGAGAGAGAGAGAGAGAGAGAGAGAGAGAGAGAGAGAATCGGGGGACCTGGAGTTGTTGTTGTTTTTACACCCTCACCCTCACCTCTTCCTTTCCCGTCGCGGCAGGTCCAAGGGCGACATCGACTTCAAGAACAGATTGGTGGGCAAGTCGACCCTGGGCTCGCACATGACGGATGAGCACATCGAGCTGATGCTGGAGGAGATGGCGATGAAGGACTGGAAGGTCGTCGTGCTCCACTGCCAGCCACAGCTCATGCTCCGTGTCGTCGAACATTCCGTCTCCAACAACCTCTTCGGCACCGGCTACGGCTGGTTCCTCAGCGAAACGGCTATGATCCACAACAAGGAGGACCTGAAGAGGCTGCCCGAAGGTCTGATGGGCATCCGCGGTTTCTACCGCAACCGAACTCGTGGACTGCTCAAAGCGGCGGCCCGAACCATCAGCTGTGCCTACGAGTGTATGCAAGAGTGTTTCAGTGATATCTCCCTTCCAGTGCCTTTGGATGACTCCTTATCGTCGTCGTCGTCGTCGTCATTGTCGTACAGTGGTTTAAATGTTTCCTCACATTCGCCTTCTTCGTCGTTGTTGTTCAAGAGGAGTTTGTCATCGTTTCAGGATTTATCATCACCACCGCCTTCGTTATCGCTGCCCTCGGAGGCTGCAGCGTCTGTACCGTTGAGAGATCGGTTTAGAGTCACATGCAATGACACTACGCAATATTTTACCCAGTGAGTATATTTCTCTGACAGCATTGTCTTTTTCAGAAGAGCAACAAAGGATGTTTTGTTTGTTTCCTTATTTACAGTGTTTCAGTTTTACCAAATGTTTCGTTTGAATATGATGTGTATGTCAAATGAAGATAGCAAAGACCAGACCTTCATGGCAATATATGTATCTGTATGTGATTATACAATAATAGGCATAAAATACATCACCTGGGCCATGACATATCGTTTAGTATTTAACGTCCAGTCAACCGTGAAGTTCATTTCAGGGCGAAATAAAGCCGATCAAATCACAGGTAAGTCTGGTTTACTGTTCATAACACACGTCATTTTATGTTTGAAGAGGTCTGGTAAAAAATGAAATGGAATGAACCTCGAAGACAGAAATGTGCCCGAGGGCAGAATTGCCGGCAGTGAGGAAGCATGCAAAGATGCATTCTAACCGCTGTAGGCTTTAAACGGTGAATCTTGGGCATAATATATGGATTCTCACCAGAGGGGAAACTAATTTCTGCGTCCGTGGTATTCCTCCGCGGGTATAAGAAGAGATTTGACTTTGCCCGAACATCCATCCCATACTTGACTAACTAAAAAAGAATAGCTGTAATTTCTGTATAGCACGGTATCTCACCGAGAACGATGAGCACACCGCACTTCACCAAATCATGTGAAATACATACATACCTCCAAAACAATATATAAACGTAATACAGTATTTCTCACACTCGCACCCACACCCACACCCACACCTGCAGTATTGTTTGCAGAGGTGGGTCTTTAGCGCAGTTTTGAAGGCGAGGGAGTACTGAATGTGACGGATGTCACATTGGTTTGTAGTACATTAAGAAAAAGAACGTTGGCCAAAGCTTCGCTCTTCCGCAGACACACTGACACTTCGCATCCCCATGTTAAAACTAGAACTAAGCACTACATGTTCACACTTTACCGATTCCTTGAACAGTAAACCGGTGGTGTTGAGTTTGCTGACTCGTCTGCCTGTTGTCTCATCCTGGACCTATGCCAACAACTCGAGCAATTCGTCGTTGAAAAAAGATCATGTTGTGTTTCAGTGTGTAGCTGCATGCCATCTATTTTGTGTTTTCGCAACGACACAGGTCTAGAGCAATGATGATGACAGTGAGTCGATGAGAATAAAGATGAAGATAACGATGATGACGCCACTGATAATGGTAACCATGACGACGATGAGCTAGTTATCAGATTTTAACGTCCCGTCAACGGCACTTAGGCATCTCAGGGCAGCGACGACAAAGACGGAGATGATTATGAAGGTGATGATTGTGGTAGTGATCATGATGATAGCATTCTTGCCAGAGTAAAACGTAGATTTGTATGAGACTTCGCGTGTGTAACTGCTCTGTATACGTAAGTATCGCAGGATAAATTGACATCTGAACATTGTCCTGTCGCATTTTCAGATGTGTTCGCCATTCGCCGAGCTGTCGTTCCGAACAACCCGGAACCAACTCTCCTTCCTCCAGCATCAATTCGTCCACTCCCATCTACTCCTCCATTCTGCAAAGTGGTGCTGCATACCATCTCCTGAACCTCGTCAACAGCGGGGGAGCAGAGCGCATGTGGGAGAGCGTGGGCTTCATTTCGGCCAGCGGGAAGACGGACCTGAAGACGGTGATGTGGCCGGGGCACCAGGTCTTTGGACCGTCCTCGGAAACGACCAAGATCTACCGCGTGGTCACTCGCCCGGCCAAACCCTTT
>JABMCL010003576.1:50000-70000 GCA_018857735.1 Alviniconcha marisindica | reverse complement strand
TTCTTCTGCCACGAAACGTTGAAGTTGACACGGGGACGGGGCGTGCGGAGACGAAGGAGGTGGCGGGGGGGGGGGGTGGGGGGGGGGTTGTTGGGAAGGGGGGGGGGGGGGGGTGGCAGCGAACGGCTGAACATGAACAGTCTTCGGACGACTCCTGAAGAAAAAGGGCCGGTAGAAATCAGCGTCACATCGATCCGCGGTGACTCAGTCCAGGGAAACCCGGCGTCATATCGCCGCCGTTTTGTCCAGTGGCCGTTCCTTGACCGGACACAGCCGGAAGGAAGCAAGGGGTGGTCAGCCAGGCGGAGTAATTGTGTTGAACGAAGTTCACACCACTGAGGGAATGTCGTCATTGCCGCCCTCAGTCTCTCGCCCATTCCCTTTTGTCTTCTCCTTCTCGCTTTCTCTGCCTTTGTCTGTCTCTGTCTGTCTGCGTCTCTGTCGGTTTGTATGCATGTTTATGGCCAAAGTATAGAAGTGCAGAAACCATGTGGGTGAAGTCCCCCCCCCCTCCTTCGTGTGTGTGTGTGTGTGTGTGTGTGTGTGTGTGTGTGTGTGTGTGTGTGTGTGTGTGTGTGTGTGTGTGTGTGTGTGTGTGTGTGCAGTGTGTGGTGTGTGTGTGTGTGTGTGTGTTGTGTGCGCGCGCCTGCGTGCGTGCGTGAGTGCTTGCGTGTGTGTGTGTGCAATGTGTGTGTGTGTCTGTGTGCAGTGTGTGTGTGTGTGTGTGTGTGTGTGTGTGTTGTGTGTGTGTGTGTGTGTGTGTGTGTGTGTGTGTGTGTGTGTGTGTTGTGTGTTGTTGTGTGTGTGTGTGTGTGTGTGTGTGTGTGTGTGTGTGTGTGTGTATTGTGTGTGTGTGTGTATGTGTGTGTGTGTGTGTGTGTATGTGTATGTGGTGTGTGTTGTGGTGTGTGTGTGGTGTGTGTGTGTGTGTGTGTGTGTGTGTGTGTGTGTTATGTGTGTGTGTGTGTGTGTGTGTGTGTGTTGTGTGTGTGTGTGTGTGTGTGTGTGGTGGAAGTGATGCTGTGGCTGTGTTATGTTTTGATCGTACTGTGAACTTCACCCAGAAGCTTTATTAACAGTGACTTTGAGGAATCAGCGGTTTGTTCTGCTTCAGTTGCGTGGCTATGTAAGTTCCCCAATTTTGGAGAGAGAGAGAGAGAGAGAGAGAGAGAGAGAGAGAGAGAGAGAGAGAGAGAGAGAGAAGAGAGAGAGAGAGAGAATTGAACATAACTGTAGCCGACTCTGGGGCACCCGAGAAGCGATTTAATTTCTGTTTAAGGCTGTTTTCATTTAGTCTGTGGAATTGGCGGCTCTGTGTTTAGTTGGAATTGCAGTCTATTAGTTTAGTCTCCGATTTTACAGTCAGGATCTCAAAACTGTTAGTCTAAGTTAGAGGCTGTTAAAAAAATAAAAAATAAAAAATAAAAGGCATCTGAGAAGTGTTTCAGAAGGGAAGTATTTCAGTCTGAGATCTTTTTGACTTTACAACAGGGATCTCTCAACGTTGTAGTTCTCGAACTCGAACTCGTACAAGGATTGTAGTTTAGGTTCAGTCAAAAGCCTGTCTAACAACTAGTCCTTGCTAAGCTACTGATGAGTAGATATCAAATTACAGGCATTATCTGTATATATAATAGTCTGGCTGAGCAAGAGGCTGTTTCTGTTTTGTTGTTTTTTGTTGTTTTACTTTTGCTTTTTGTTTTCTTTGGTTTTGTTGCCTTCATTTTTTCTTTTCATGGTCTGAGAAACGTTTCAGGTATAGTTAGAAGCTGTTTTGGATCTCACTACAAGAATCGGCTGTGAAGTGTTACAGTTTAAGTACAGAGGCTATGACGGGAACATCACAAGTGTTTTAGATTAAGCCAGATGTTGTTTCTGGTTTACTGGAGAAATCTGATCAGAAGGTTTTCAGTCTGAGAAAGAGGCTGCACCTGATCTTACCCACGGATCAGCGAAGTGTTCCAGGTTATTTTTGTTTTGTTGTTGTTGTTTTTTGTGCTGTGGAAATAACTGACAGAAATGTTTCAGTCGAAGTCAGAGCCCGTTTCTGGTTTTTCTCTAGGGACCTCAGAAGTGGTTTAGACTACGAAAGACTGTGTTTGATTTTGATTTTTTTTAACCCAGTTTGTAAGGGGGGGGGGGGGTCAAGCGCCGTAACCGGAAACGGTACCGTTTCTGTGCCATCTGTCATTCCGACACACAATCTCCTATCGACTCCACTCCTTCGTGCCCGGAATTTCCTGTTAATGCCAGACCGCCATTCCCTCCCCATGCCCCCCCCTGGAGAGAAACTGGAAAAGAAGCGGTCCTCGGGCTCGCCACTCTCGGGCCGGTTCAGTCTCGCCTGTCTCGGGCCGGTTTAGTCTCGCCTGTCTCGGGCCGGTTCAGTCTCTCCAGTCTCGGGCCGGTTTAGTCTCTCCAGTCTCGGGCCGGTTTAGTCTCGCCTGTCTCGGGCCGGTTTAGTCTCGCCTGTCTCGGGCCGGTTTAGTCTCGCCATTCTCGGGCCGGTTTTGGGCTCGTCAGTCTCGGGCCGGTTTAGTCTCGCCAGTCTCGGGCCGGTTTAGGTCTCGCCATTCTCGGGCCGGTTTTGGGCTCGTCAGTCTCGGGCCGGTTTTGGGCTCGTCAGTCTCGGGCCGGTTTAGTTTCGCCAGTCTCGGGCCGGTTTAGTCTCGCCTGTCTCGGGCCGGTTTAGTCTCGCCTGTCTCGGGCCGGTTTAGTCTCGCCTGTCTCGGGCCGGTTTAGTCTCGCCAGTCTCGGGCCGGTTTAGTCTCGCCTGTCTCGGGCCGGTTTAGTCTCGCCTGTCTCGGGCCGGTTTAGTCTCGCCAGTCTCGGGCCGGTTTAGTCTCGCCTGTCTCGGGCCGGTTTAGTCTCGCCAGTTTCGGGCCGGTTTAGTCTTGCCATTCTCGGGCCGGTTTTGGGCTCGTCAGTCTCGGGCCGGTTTTGGGCTCGTCAGTCTCGGGCCGGTTTAGTCTCTCCAGTCTCGGGCCGGTTTAGTCTCGCCAGTCTCGGGCCGGTTTAGTCTCGCCAGTCTCGGACCGGTTCATTCTCGCCAGTCTCGGGCCCGTTCGGGCTCACCAGTCTCGGGCCGGTTTAGTCTCTCCAGTCTCGGGCCCGTTCGGTGGGTGACGGAGTCTTGCTCGCTCCTTCGCCTTTGTCTGTGTTCCCATCGTGTCATCTCCTGCCTTAGACCTTTGTCTCCATGTGTACAGTGACACTACTCACTGTCGTTTTCTTCATTACCTTTCTTAATAATAATAGTCAGAGTATTTTTCAAGCACAAAATCTTGTCCGTAGAGACTCTTCTAAGGGAACCCCCCCCCCCCACACACACACCCTCCCCCCCACACAAACAAACTCCCACACACCCACACAAACACACACACACGCACACACACACACAACACACACACACACACACAACACACACACACCCACACACACACACACTAAACACAGCTCACACACACAACACACACACACACACTCCACACCGAGTGGTCCCGCCCACAGACACAGGACTCCTACAGCTTAATGTACATAGCTTCCCATTAAGCTTCCCATGTGTATACTGACACCACCGACTGTCGTTTTCTTCCTTTCACCGAGTGGTCCCGCACAGTGCCAGGACGTCCTAGCAGCTTAAACTCGGCTATTTTAACAGGGGGAAAACTGAAATGACCTTCTCGTCAAAAAATTGTGTTTGATGTCTGTGTATGTCTGTTTTGTTTTATATGTGTGTATTGACGGATTTTTTGTGTGTGATTTGACAACAACAACCAACCAACCAGCCAGCCAAACAAGAACGTAGTGTATAAGGTTCCCTCACCCATGCTTGCTATACTGCCTGTGGCACACTGAGTTGAAGAAAATTCCTCGTATATCTGCCCACGAGATTCCCTGGGGCGAGGGACAGCTCAGTGGTCAGAGCGCCGGACTCGTGATCTAAAGGTCGCTGGTTCGATCCCCGCGGCAAGAACGGCGGGATAATGTTTTTCTCCGGGGTCCACTTTCTGTGCTGACTTATGTCGGTATCCGTTCCACCCCTGTGTTACCGCAGTAGCATGTAAAGGATCCGGGCCATTCTGCCAAAAGTACACTGAGGTGGTAGGTCGCAGCTAAACACACACGCACCCTACGTACGTGGTTTGGACTGAGTAACACTGTAACCTGGTGCATTGTATGGTGTACACAGAACGTACGCCGAGATGGAAACAGTTTCAACTGGCGCGAGCCATGTAACAAACAAAACTGCCGGGTATGTACACACCACTTCCACGATGGTTATTTAAAACGCGCTTTGTAAAGTTACGGATGAATTAAATAGTGAAGCCGATCGCAAGTGTGCAGATACTACGTGCCCCACTGACCAGCCGATTGGACCCCCACAGACGCTTCTTTGGTCGCGGTAATGAGTTATGTTAATCCCACACTGACAACAGCCGTGGTGAAACAGTGCAGACACGTGTAAGGACCCCGCTACAAACACGTATCAGCGATTTTACAGACATAATTATGTTAAGGACCCCGCTACAAACACGTATCAGCGATTTTACAGACATAATTATGTTAAGGACCCCGCTACAAAGACGACCCCGCTACAAACACGTATCAGCGATTTTACAGACATAATTATGTTACGGACCCCGCTACAAACACGTATCAGCGATTTTACAGACATAATTATGTTAAGGACCCTGCTACAAACACGTATCAGCGATTTTACAGACATAATTATGTTAAGGACCCCGCTACAAACACGTAAAAGTGATTCTGCAGACACCCGTGTTTAGAGTTCCCGTTACAAACGACTATCACCGATTTTGCAGACATAATATGTGTTAAACACTCCATTTCATACGACTTTTACCAGTGATTTTGCGGGCAGCTGTGTTAAGGACCCAGCTAGAAACGACTATTTGTCAGTAATTTCATGAATTTGATAGTCTCGTTCTTGCCGGCATGGAACCCCAGGTCACTGAGGATGCGGGACGGACCTGAGCCGGATAAGTGTAGACAGCGACCGGACATGCAGCGGACAGTTTACATTTGGACAGTGTCCGCAGGTGGCCGTTCTTAATGGGTTGGCCTGCAAGTGCACGGAAAGAGTAAACAGGCCCTGATGGTCGGTGGCAGCTGCCGCCAGACACAGCGGTCTTGCTGTGGAAAAAGAGCGCGGTCCGAAGGTTTTGGTGCTGAAAGACAGAATTCCAAAGAGGCGTGTATGAGAAGAAGATCGAAGCTGTCGGGAAGGTGTGTAGACACTATAGCTAATACCGTTGCCCACAGGCGACAGCTGTACTGGGGCGCAACAGCGGGGCAGTAATGTGATTACTACTCACTGGACCCTACACGGCCAGGCAAGCTGACGGCAGTTCTTCATCAGCGTGTAAAAGCCGGGACAGGAGCGTGTGTGGTGGCCGGGAGCACGTATGGCTCTTGCCTAGCCGTAAAGCCGTATCCGTAATGGGCGTTACTCCTCGCCAATTGATCCCCAAGCCTCCAATTTCCGGTGATGGTCTGTCCGAGCACAGACTGTGCACTAACCGTGGCCGCCGTGGTCATTTCCTGATGGCACGCTACTCTCTGTCTGATGCTGATGTTGAACTGGGCCGTCTGATGTAGTTACCGGCTTTCCCTCTCTCTCTCTCTCCTTCTCTCTCTCTCTCTGTACGGCTCCGCTCCCTGTCCCTGTCTCCTCACTGTCTGTCCTGTCTCTCCTCCTTTCTGTGTCTCCCTCTGGCCGTCTGTCTCTCTTTCGGCACTTCTGTCTCACTCTATTTCTCTGTCTGCCTCTGTCTGTCTCTCTTTCAGTTCTCTCTCATTCCCTTTCTCAGTCTGCCTCTGTCTGTCCGTCTGTCTGTTTCTCTTTCAGTTCTCTCTCACTCTATTTCTGTCTGCCTCTGTCTGTCTGTCCGTCTGTCTGTTTCTCTTTCAGTTCTCTCTCACTCCATTTCTGTCTGACTTTGTCTGTCTGTCTGTTTCTCTTTCAGTTCTCTCTCATTCCCTTTCTCAGTCTGCCTCTGTCTGTCCGTCTGTCTGTCCGTCTGTCTGTTTCTCTTTCAGTTCTCTTTCACTCCATTTCTCTGTCTGCCTCTGTTTGTCTGTCTGTCTGTGTCCATCTGTCTGTCTCTCAGTTCTCTCTCATTTAATTTTTCTGCCTGCATCTCTTTGTCTGTCTGCCTGCCTCTGTCTGTTTGTCCGTCTGTCTGTCTCTTTCAGTTCTCTCTCACTCCATTTCTCTGTCTGTCTGTCTGTCTGTCTCTCAGTTCTCTGACTCTGTTTCTCTGTCTGTCTCTCTGTTTCTCTGTCTGTCTGTATCGCTTTCAGTTCCTCTCTGACTCTGTTTCTCTGTCTGTCTCTCTGTCTGTCTGTCTGTCTGTCTGTCTGTATCGCTTTCAGTTCCTCTCTCACTCTGTTTCTCTGTCTGCCTCTCTCTGTCTGTCTGTTTGTCTCTGTCGCTTTCAGTTCTCTCTCATTCTGTTCCTCTGTTTGTCTGTCTGTCTGTTTCTCCCTCCCTCTCCCTAAAGCCATTACGTCAAACGACGCGCGACTGACTTCCCGCTTGCGGCAGGCTGATGAGAAGTGATTTAACTGCAGATTAGGCAATGATCTGACTTTTCTCCCAGCCTCTGTTTATTGATCTCACACCAGTGTGCGAAGGCAGCATTATTTCAAGACACAGGCAGCTTGTCAGGCAGGAAGGCAGGCACACTGAGAGAGAGAGAGAGAGAGAGAGAGAGAGAGAGAGAGAGAGAGAGAGAGAGAGAGAGAGAGAGAGAGAGAGAGAGAGAGAGAGAGAGAGCCACTGACAGACATTCAGAAAAACAATGCCTAGTTTGACGGATAGACATACATAATTTTTCTCCCGCCGTCGTCGCGCTCTCCCTCCATCGTCTCCAGACAGACATTCAGAGAAACTGAGAGTGCCGAGTCTGACGGCCGCTAGACATACAGAATGTTTCTCCCGCCGTCGTTGTACTCTCTCTCTCTCTCCCTCTCTCCCACCCCCCTCTCTCCATCGTCTCTCTTGTTCTCTCTCTTTGTTAGAGAGAGATTTCTAAAAAAGCCGACTTGTGCTTAAATCTTTATCCTTGTGTAACAAAACAACATCTCTCTGTCTGTCTGCCTGTCCGTCTGTCTGTCTGTCTGTCTGTCAGAAACCGATTCGTTAGAAAAAGCAAGAAAGAAAGAACAGAAAAAAGAAGCCGACTTATGCTTAAATCTCTGTCTCTGTCTACCCCCCCAGGCAATTTAAAAAGAAAAGAAAAAAGGAACTGTACATAATAGTTAGATGTAGCTATAGGCCTACATAGTTGTGACGTGTGACGTAAGCAGGTCATGGGAAATGACTGTGCTTGTGACTGGGTGACTCGCGTTAGCCCCGACATGACGCCTGCGGTCAGGTTGAAATATCAAGAATAACCCCCCTCCCTTCTTCCCCCTCCTTGTTCTAGAGTTTCCATCCCTCTGGCTTTGAGATTCTCTGTGTCTCTGCCTCTGTCTCTCTCTGTGTCTCTGTCTCTGTCTGTCTCTGTCTCTGTCTGTCTCTGTCTCTGTGTGTGTTTGTGTCTTTCTCTCTGTCTCTCTGTCTGCTCTGTCTTCTGTCTGTCTCTTCCTCTGTCTCTTCTGTCTCTGTCTTCTCTGTCTCTCTGTCTTCTGTCTGTCTGTCTCTCTGTCTCTCTGTCTTGTCTTCTGTCTTCTGTCTCTGTCTGTTTCTGTCTCTCTGTCTCTGTCTCTGTCTGTCTGTCTATCTGTCTCTGTCTGTCTGTCTGTCTGTCTCTGTCTCTGTCTGTCTCTCTCTCTCTCTCTCTCTCTCTCTCCTCGCCACCCGCTCCCAGGAAATTGCCTGACAGCACAAGGCGAGGAACCAAATTAAGCCGCATGGCTTAGCACAAGAGAATACATGTACACTGCTGCCACCAGCACGATAACAATGCACCACAGCTTGTTAGTGCAACAGTACATCATTGTAAATACCACTACATCATTGTAATTACCGGTATAATAATAAATAATGTCATTATCACTTTCCGATACATTACGTAATTATCACTATAAGATATATAATGTAATTATCACTATACGATAAATAATGTAATTATCACTGTACGATAAATAATGTAATCATCATTATACGATAAATAATAAAATTATCACTGCACGATAAATAATGTAATTATCACTTTAAGATAAATAATGTAATTATCACTATACAATAAATAATGTAATTATCACTATACAATAAATTATGGCCACTCGCATATCACTGGAATTACGTTCTGATGCAGCTAAGAAACCGACAGTATCTTCAACATGATACCATGACAATTATGTATCACTGAATCTCCGCAGTATTGCCATTACTATATATCATTACAATTGCAAATAATTATGTGGTGATAATTAAAATGGTGTCCTTTTGACGCTGGTGAGCCGTTGGAACTGTGCTTTAGAATACAACGTTAATATGATGTGATGACAATTGCATTCCGTCGGAACTGTGCTTTAGAACACAACATTACTATGATGTGGTGACAATTGCATTCCGTTGGAACTGTGCCTTAGAACACAACGTTACTATGATGTGGTGACAATTGCACCGCTGTTGTGATACTGACAATGAAGCAGACGTAGTATTTACAGTGACGTGGGGACAGTATTTACAATGATGTGTGGATGGTATTTACAGTGACGTGGGGACAGTATTTACAATGATGTGTGGATGGTATTTACAGTGACGTGGGGACAGTATTTACAATGATGTGTGGATGGTATTTACAGTGACGTGGGGACAGTATTTACAACGATGTGTGGATGGTATTTAATAATAATAATGTACATTTATCATGCGCTCATCAACGCCCTGAGCGCTCACATGACAAATATTAACCTAAATATGATATTCTATACACATGTAGAGCATAGTTCTACCAAAACAATTTACATAAAGTATTATAAACACACACACACACACACACACACACACACACACACACACACACACACACACACACACACACACACACACACACACACACACACACACACACACACACACACACACACACACACACTGACTGTAGCAGAAACTGGGTACTGATATTAGTTAGGATGGAAATACTGTGAGAAGAGGAAGGTTTTCAGTTTGGCTTTAAAAGATGACAGGGTTGAGCAGTGTCTAAGGTCTTGTGGGAGTGAATTCCAAATGTGGGGTCCAAAGCAAGAGACGTGGGGTCAGTATTTTCAACGATGTGTGGATGGTATTTACAGCGGCGTGGGGACAGTATTTACAATGATGTGGTGATACTGACAATGATGTGGACATACTATTTTAAATAATGTGGGAATCATATTTGTTAAGAAGTGGGAATAATATTTGTTATGAAGTGGGAATAATATTTACAATGATGCGCTTTCGACGCTAGCATGCCGTGTTAGTTAAAAGGACATCAGTACAATGACGTAGTCATAATTGCAATGACGTGGCCACAATTACAATGATGTAGCAATATTTACAGTCACGTGGATATATTTACGATAGCGTGTTTTGACACTACTGGGTCGCCATAGCAATGTCCAGCAGGTGTCATTAGAAGCATCCAGCTCATATGTCAATGAGATCGATACGGCACACGGTCCATGGCTGGGTCAGTCCGTGCCGGCGGCTACTCTCCTCTCCCCGTCGTCCCGTGTCAGTTGGGGGTCAGCTTGTAGCCCGCGGCGCTTTGGGCTACAGCAACCGAGAGACTTCCTCAGGCTGTGCCGCGAACTCGTGTGCAGAGAGGAATTAATTACAGAAGGGAGAAAGCGGTTTTGGCAGGCATCACAATGTCACGCGTGATTTATGGACACAACAGTCACCCAGCTTAGTGTCACGTGCGATTATCATTTGTTATGGCATTGATTTTGCCTGAATATTTATGCGTCAACTAAATAAATTCCCTGTTATTATTACTGACACAACAGTCACACACCCGAGTGTTACGTGAGATGTGTAAACAGCTGACACACATTACTGTTACACGTGACTTATTGAAACAGCCACGCATCAGAGGGTCACGCCGCGTGATTCATAGACACAACAGTCACGCATCATAGTGTAACGCCGCGTGATTCAGACACAACAGTCAAGCAACAGAGTGTAACGCCGCGTGATTCAGACATAACAGTCACGCAACAGAGTGTAACACCTCCTGATTCAAAGACACAGCAGTCACGCATCAGAATGTAACGCCGCGTGATTCACAGACACAACAGCCACGCATCAGCGCTTCACGTGTGCAGCATCTCGAGCCGAGTGTCTGGAACCAATGGCAGAAGAAGCAGGACACGACGTTGAAATAATCCGAAACAAGGTCGCTCAAGTATTTGACAAACACAAAAAACAACAGCAGCTTCGCTATAGAAGTGCTCGATTCCCGCGGGAGAAAGGAATTATTGTACTGTGAGTCCCGTGACTTCATGCGTACGCACAGGGAACTCCTTGAGGACAGGAATCCTTTCAAGCCATACCTACGTCCTTCAGATTGTCGATATAGACGACAGCAAGTGCCAATCACTGACTCACTGCATGGCACAGCAAACAGTCCAGCGTGGCCAGACGTGGACACCAGCCAAGCTGGAAACCGGCCTAAGGACTGGCAGACACGTGCCTCATGGTCTCCCACAGGACCCGAGGAGCGCCTGGACGTTCGTGAGAGGCTGATGAGAGGCTACACATCACCGATGTCGTCAACTAGTCTCTCTCTCTCTCTCTCTCTCTCTCTCTCTCTCTCTCTCGCTGTGTTAGTCACAGATTTGTAAAAAAGCCGACTTGTGCTTAAATCTTTATCCTTGTAAAGTATTATTTTATCCTCTGTGTGTGTCTCTGTCTCTCTGTGTCTCTGTCTCTTTGTCCCTGTCTCATTTGTCTGTCTGTCTGTCTGTCTCCCCCCCCCCCCCCCCTCTCTCCCCTCTCTCTCTCTGTGTCGAAGACTGGAGCAGACTGGATAAAAAATAAAAAACAACAACTTTTACATGCTTCGCCTAGTGAGAAGGATTTTGCTTATTCACCTTCATTTCCTCCCATTCCTTTTCAACCTGAAAGTGACATGTAGCGCGAACAGTGAATTGGACTTCGACTTGTGACTTGTTGACTCGTTGGCTTGGAGTTAAAGTAGGCCTGTCATGAATCGGGATCCAAACACATAAAAGGTTCAAAAGAACGCTATTTATTTGGACAAAATACAACATGCCAATTTTCGGGGTAATCCCCTTTGTCAAGCTACAAAACGACACTTAACAGTTTAACGGTGAAAAACGGTGAAAAATGAGATGGAGCGCTAAGCCACTTATCTGTTTTTGGTGGAGCTGTCTTGTTTTCGTGTTCAGTGCTTGGAAAAATGTTGGCATGACAATCAGCTGTTAAGAATCAATCAGTGGGTGTGGGGGTGGGGGTTGGGGGTGGGGGGTTAATCCGGTGAGGAACTGGCGTGTCAGTGTGTGGACAGTAGGATGCGTGCAGACCGATTCTTTCCTTCCACTATATGGACATCCGGGCTTCCTATCACCCGAGCATCTTCAGCCAATCAGGACGTCACAAATGATATTCTGCACGAAACACCCGAAGTTTGGCTCGCAAGTTAAAGCTTAGCAAGAGAACAGCGGACTGGCGGACTCAGTTGTATATAGTCAGTAATTATACTCGTGTATGCGGGTGCCTGTGTGTATGTCTCTGCGTGCATGCGCTTAGAATAGTTTCTCCGGACAAGATTTTGCACTGTATAAATACGTTTCTGGTTAGCATTCCGAACAAAACTTCCAAAATAAATAATGGCAGATGTTCACTGATGACAAGATATACCAGCTGCAACCCCATGAAGCCAATTACATCCCCATTTCAACGCTGGATTCATTAGAATAGTCTCCCCGGACAAGATAGAATAGTCTCCCCGGACAAGATATTGAAAACCTTCAAAATAAATAATGGATCCCCGTTTGAACGCTGGATTCATTAGAATAGTCTCCCCGGACAAGATATTGAAAACCTTCAAAATAAATAATGGATCCCCGTTTGAACGCTGGATTCATTAGAATAGTCTCCCCGGACAAGATATTGAAAACCTTCAAAATAAATAATGGATCCCCGTTTGAACGCTGGATTCATAGAATAGTCTCCCCGGACAAGATATTGAAAACCTTCAAAATAAATAATGGATCCCCGTTTGAACGCTGGATTCATTAGAATAGTCTCCCCGGACAAGATATTGAAAACCTTCAAAATAAATAATGGATCCCCGTTTGAACGCTGGATTCATGCATGGGACTGAACTCATCGTGCAGTCCGCCAGTCAGCCACAGTACCACACGGCCGTCACACTGAAAGCTTGTGGGAACCCAAGTACGGAAGGAGGGTCGTCGATCTCACCGCGGAACCCTCTAAGTCATTATCTGCCCATGAGCTGTTGCAGAGGATGGATTATGTCCCTTCCTGTGCTCGTGGCCTCATTAGGGTTCTGGGGATAGCAGGCCTGGCGATCAATTAATGTTGCACAGTGTCTTCCTAGTTGCCCCTGATTTCTGCACTTGATGGCTTGAGAGGAAACAGCGAAGGAGAGTCTGCTGAAAAACACGCCGTGGCAATAAGGCTGCCGTGCTGATTACTGCAGCAAAAACTGGAACAGGGGTATATTTCATTATATACTCCCGCCACTGCTGACATCCCTTCGTGAGACTGAAGAGATACTTCGGGCAGTTATCTTCCGTAATTGAAAGTTTGTCAGGATATGGATTTTTTTTTGTTGGGCCTGAAGATGGGTAGGGAGGAGGGTGGGGGGGATCAGCAGGGTTCGCAATCTTTTTAGATCTGGATCTTGTTAGTTGTTAAAAGTGTAAATCACAAACGCCTGAGGGGGAAGTTGGCCCAGAATGTCCTGGCGTGGAGTTAACGACAGACGTGAAGGCAAGCAAACAGAGGTCGAGGCTGTATGGAAACAGGTCTCAGAGATTTCGGTCTTTTAAATCGTGTCAGCGAGGATCGCGATTTACTGGTTTAAAAGAAAAATGAAACACACGCACAGACACACGCACCAGACACACAGACACAGACACACAGACAGAAACACAAAAACACAGACACACAGACAGACGCACACACGCAGACACACAGGCACACACACAGACACACACACACGACACACACACACACAGACACACACACACACACACACACACACACACACACACACACACACACACACACACACACACACAACAAGCACAGGCACACAGAGACTCATATGCACACCCACACAGACACCCACACACCTCAACACATCGGAGCACAACACCGCATCCACACACTACACACAGACACACACTTACACACACACACACACACACACACACACACACACACACACACACACACACACCACACACACACACACACACACACACACACACAACACCCCCCCATACACACACACACATCAAGCACAGGCGCACATAGACTCATATGCACACCCACACAGACACCCACACACCTCAACACATCGGAGCACAACACCGCATCCACACACTACACACAGACACACACTTACACACACACACACACACACACACACACACACACACACACACACACACACACACACACACACACACACACACACACACACACACACACACACACACACACGCACACACACGCGCGCGTCTTGGTGTTTGACTTTATGTGATTTTAAATTGCTTGCAGGAGATCAAGTTAAACACCCAAGGTGGGACACCCCAAGTAGTTCATTTTATTATTAATAATATTATGATTGTTATTGCAGATGGGGTCGTGCTCATTCAGCCTCAGAAAAGTCTGAGTTATGTTGTTTCAAGAAAGTATTTCTTATTGCCCAGTCAGAAACAATCCGGCCGAAGGAAAACGGACACACGTTGCTGGCACTTGAATAACGTAGACGCGCCTTTCCACAAGAAATAACCATAATTGTGAATTCATCTCCATTTTCCACCAGTCTCCCAGACTGAAAAAACGATCTTTGTCCCGACCGATGAATCTGACTTTACTTGCTTTCGGTAAATTTCGTCTCTCCCTGATATGATCTTGGTTTGATGTTGTTTTACGTCCACAGAAACCATCAGGCTTATTAACGAGAACAAGAACAATATACTTTATTAATCCAGTGGGAAATTAAAGCTGTCGTTCGATCGCACAACGAAGAACATATCTCAATAGTTCTAAGTCATGAACCACACGCGCATACACACTCTTAGACATACGCCCCCTTTCTCTCAATCTGCATACACTAATACTTAGTAAATAGCAAACCCAAAATTACCTGGAATAATGCTTTCTCTGTGTCAAACCAAAACGTAAAAACTCTCAAATTAATAAAAACCATTAGGTTCACACATCCCCAACCCTCCGTTAGAAAGTTACCATCCTCAACAGACGTCTTGACGCATGCGCACACTCAGTTAATGACTGGTATAATTTTCATTAAAAACTGACAGAGCCGAGGGTAAAAACGAGGCTTTATAACGGTTTGTATTTGTTCTCGGAAGTAAAAATCTTCCACTCCTGTTGCTACGTCTGCTATCGAAGTAGTGTCTCATTGGGTGTGTAGGAGAGACAGGGAGCCCAGGACGGCCACCTCGACTTTCACACAGCTCATGAACTCTGGATGATCTTGGCGGTTGACTGGGTGTTAAATACGAAGGGTCCAATCTCTGCTAGTGACGGTGACGGTGCTGTCAGGGGCTAAATACGAAGGGTCCAATCTCTGCTAGTGACGGTGACGGTGCTGTCAGGTGCTAAATACGAAGGGTCCAATCTCTGCTAGTGACGGTGACGGTGCTGTCAGGTGCTAAATACGAAGGGTCCAATCTCTGCTAGTGACGGTGACGGTGCTGTCAGGGGCTAAATACGAAGGGTCCAATCTCTGCTAGTGACGGTGACGGTGCTGTCAGGGGCTAAATACGAAGGGTCCAATCTCTGCTAGTGACGGTGCTGTCAGGTGCTAAATACGAAGGGTCCAATCTCTGCTAATGACAGTGCTGTCAGGGGCTAAATACGAAGGGTCCACTCTCTGCTAGTGACGGTGACGGTGCTGTCAGGTGCTAAATACGAAGGGTCCAATCTCTGCTAGTGACGGTGACGGTGCTGTCAGGGGCTAAATACGAAGGGTCCAATCTCTGCTAGTGACGGTGCTGTCAGGGGCTCTGACAGAAGTCGTTGAGGCACTGAGGCGATACGGAGTCTGGAACTGTTGTGTGTGTGTGGGTGTGTGTGTGTGTGCTAAATGATGTGTGTCCAATTTGCTGTTGACGGTGTGTCAGTGTGTTGTAAGAGTGTTGAGGAGAGGGATACGGAGTCTGGAATGCTGGTGTGTGGTGGTGTGTGTGTGTGTGTGTGTGTGTGTGTGGTGTGGTGGGGGTGTGGGTGTGTCGTGTGTGTCGTGGTGTGTGCTGGTGCTGTGCGTGCGTGTGTGTGTGTGTGTGTGTGTGTGTGTGTGTGTGTGTGTGTGTGTGTGTGTGTGTGTGTGTGTGTGTGTGTGTGTGTGTGTGTGTGTGTGTGTGTGTGTGTGTGTGTGTGTGTGTGTGTGTGTGTTGTGTGTGTGTGTGTGTGTGTGTGTGTGTGTGTGTGTGTGTGTGTGTGTGTGTGTGTGTGTGCTGTGTGTGTGTGTGTGTGTGTGTGTGTGTGTGTGTGTGTGTGTGTGTGTGTGTGTGTGTGTGTGTGTGTGACACCTAAGTGATCAGTTGGTGATAGTGTGTACAGTGTCCGTGTGTACTGTGTGTTGACACTGCCGGTGACCAAGCTGAAGGATTATCATGTGTGTGTGTGTGTGTGTGTGTGTGTGTGTGTGTGTGTGTGTTGTGTGTATGTGTGTGTGTGTGTGTGTGTGTGTGTGTGTGTGTATGTGTGTGTGTGTGTATGTGTGTGTGTGGAACGTGTCTGGCGGCTGTGATTTGCTGCACGTGACACTCGCGTTGCGGCTGACGCAGCGCCTGGCGGGGATGTGATTGATTCGTGATGTTTTAACGCCCAATCAGCTGCCAAGGTCATCAGATACTGATGGTGCATTGCTACAGTGCCTGCCTACGGCCCTAGATGCTTTGCAATGAAAACCAACATCCATGTGGGCTACAGATGCTTACGTGTTTATTATTTAATTACGGATAATTGAAAACACTCACACATATCCGCGCACCCCACCGACCCCCTCCCCCCCTCCCCCACACGCACAACGTGTCGGATGGAGGGGGAGGGGGGTAAGTAGGTAACTTAGTTTTTACTTACCCCCCTCACCCCCCATTTTCCCATCCGACACTGTGTGTGTGCGTTTGTATGCGCAGGATTCGGGGGTGGGGTGACTTTAGCCTGTCTGGTGGGGGTGACTTCAGCCTGTCTGGTGGGGGTGACTTCAGGGTGACTTCAGCCTGTCTGGTGGGGTGACTGCAGCCTGTCTGGTGGGGTGACTTCAGCCTGTCTGGTGGGGTGACTTCAGCCTGTCTGGTGGGGTGACTTCAGGGTGACTTCAGTCTGTCTGGTGGGGTGACTTCAGCTTGTCTGGTGGGGGTGACTTAAGGGTGATCAGCCTCACCACCAACAAACACACCCTCACCGAAACAAGCAGCATGTGAAACAAGAACAAACACACCCTCACCGAAACAAGCAGCATGTGAAACAAGAACAAACACACCCTCACCGGGGGGGGGGGGGGGGGGGGGGGGGGGGGGAGGATACGTAAAAGCACAAGTAATCGTAGAAAGAAGGACAAATGTGAGACAGAATTCCACCCCTGGAGCTGCGAGAAATGTGATAAAAGATAGGTTTTGAGATTGGTTTTGACAAAAGAATATAATGTCAGGACCCAACCTAAACACACTCAATCACAAACAAAAGTCTCAGTCAACGTTCACCACAAAATTCATGACTCTTTTGGCCTGAGGGGAATTCAGAAGAAGAAAAACTGACAATGACTAATAAACTGTGTTAGAAAATCGACAGACGTATTTTCTGACAATAGGCAAAGCGTGCAACTATATTCTGACCCATCTCAGGCCCTAAAAGAGAAGGCATTGATAGCTCTGAGTTCACAGCGGACGGGACGGGACCTTAATTTCTGCGTCCTCGGCACCCCGACTTCGAGTGGCATTGGTGGTAGAATTGGTTCAGGCTTTGCGCGGAGTCTGAAGCCTGTCTGGTGGGGTGACTTTAGCCTGTCTGGTGGGGTGACTTCAGCCTGTCTGGTGGGGGTGACTTCAGCCTGTCTGGTGGGGTGACTTCAGCCTGTCTGGTGGGGGTGACTTCAGCCTGTCTGGTGGGGGTGACTTCAGCTTGTCTGGTGGGGTGACTTTAGCCTGTCTGGTGGGGGTGACTTCAGCCTGTCTGGTGGGGGTGACTTTAGCCGGTCTGGTGGGGGTGACTTCAGCCTGTCTGGTGGGGGTGACTTCAGCCTGTCTGGTGGGGGTGACTTCAAGGTCACTTTAGCCTATCTAGTGGGGGTGACGTCAGGGTGACATCAGCCTGCCTGGTGGGGGTGACATCGGCCTGTCTGGTGGGGGTGACTTCGGGGTGACTTCTTCCTGTTTGGTGGGGGTGACCGGCCTGCCTGTGGGGGTGACTTCAGGGTTACTTCAGCCTGTCTGGTGGGGTGACTTTAGGGTGACTTCAGCCTGTCTGGTGGGGGCGACTTCAGCCCGTCCGGTGGGGGTGACTTTAGGTGACGTCAGCCTGTCTGGTGGGGGTGACTTTAGGGTGATTTCAGCTTGTCTGGTGGGAGTGACTTGAGCACGTAGACAGTGCGCGTAGACGTAGACAGTGCGCGTGCCGGGGTGCTGGTGCTGTGATGCTTCACGTCTCGCGCTTTGACTCCGACACTTCATTAACCCCAGCTTTGACCTGTCCCTTTCGCTCCCGTCCCTCCTCTCTTCTGCCTCCGTCGCTCGCTCCCCAATCCATCTTCCTCCCACCACGCCCTCCCTTCTCCCTCCGTAGCCGCTTAGTGATGCGGCTGCTGCTGCTGCTGGTAGAAAGAAGCTTTGAAGAAGAACCCGAAGACCTACCTGTTCTCAGAAAATTAGATTTGTTCAGACTGTGCACCACCGGGAGCGGGGATAGCTCAGTGGTTAGAGCGCCGGACTCCCGATCGAAATGTTGAGGGTTCGAGTCCCTGCAGGAGCAGGGGGTGAATTGTTTCTTCTCCAGGGTCAACTTTCTGTGCTGACTCTTATTTCGGTATCCGTTCCACCCTCGCTTTACCGGAGTAGCACGTAAACGATCCCGGTCATTCTGCCAAAAGTGCAGATGGCAGGTTACAACTAAACACACATGTACCCTATGTATGCGGCTTTGCGTGAAGTGACGTGACATGGTACACGGTTGTACGGTGCACACAGAACGGGCCGAGACGGCATGTGTGCGTGTGTGTGTGTGTGTGTGTGTGTGTGTGTGTGTGTGTGTGTGTGTGTGTGTGTGTGTGTGTGTGTGTGTACTATAAACACAGCGCTGATTTTTTGTGTGAATTCTTCGTTTCGAATGAGCAAACTAGCTTCCTGATTGGCCAGAGCTAGCAATCTAAATAAGATTTCTGATTGGCCAGTTGCGTCACATAACCTTTGTATGCCTATGACCCGCTATGTCGTCAGACGACATGCTTCTTCCGTTTTGAATCGAAGGAGCGGGCTCATTTTGTCTGAGAAATTACGACTTAACTGACATGCATGTAGGGACCTTTTGCTTCTCTAGTTTGTTTCTTTTCTTTTTTCTTTTTTTCTTTCTTTTTTTTTTTCTTTTTTTGGAGAGTGGGGGATGTGAGGAAAGGTATAAATAATATATTATAAAATGGATGGCGCAATTCCCAAAACAATACAGGTTCAAAGTGACCTTTGGCTTCTCTAGGTTTTGTGGGATCTGATGTGAGGAAAGGTATAAATAATAAAGAATGTTTGCATGGCGCAATTCCCCAAATAATGTCGGCTCAACGCGCCTTACAGTACATCCTCTTAAACATGAATTATTCCGTACAACCAACACACACAAACTGGCAGACATGTGTAATGGAGTGGAGTGGTAGGGCAGGACACAGGCAGCGGAGTCAGTCAAAATGGAGACCACAGCAGGCGAACGGCAGCAATCAGGTTTTATTCTACAGCAGCAGACAACTTTCTCAGCACACCCAAAATCCTCACGCGCACGCATAGATAAGAGAACTGCGCGGGCCGCAAAGAACACACGCTATCGCTACAATGAAATCAGCCCTCTGGACCACAAAATGGCTGACTATTGTGTTTCCTTGGCCCGCACAAATACAGTTTCCTCAACAATAACTAAACTAATTAAAACATGAAATACATCAAATAAAAGCTACAGTTACAACCGTTTAAACCGTATAAACAAAATGTACACACATGACTTATTTAATTTACAACAAGAGTGGGAAGCGTGGCTTGCACCTATCTATAAGCAGATTGTACAACTAAATCACAACTAACACAATGTACAAAATATAACTGTCAATAAAACTTACATCAGAATAAAGTGCACGCTCCCACGGTTAAAATGGTACATAACAATTACAATACAACGCTCTATAGAGAAGCAAGACACACTCAAAGACTAGTACTAAAACAAATGGTGCGAACTTTCGCCTGGGGCGCGTTATTTTAGTCGCAACAGCGCTGATAGTGATATCAAGTAGTCTATGAATATAACTTAGCTTCTACAGTACACAATACTCAATAAGTTAATTTCAACCCAAAATAAACACTAAACATGAAGTCAGCTAAGCAAAATACTATACGACAAAGCATTGATCGACACAGAATTACTTTCATCGAGTCAAAACAACGATTCACTACTATTCACTAGTACTAAACAGAAAATGCGCCATGCAGACAACGGCTATAAAAAGAATGGACCTAGAGAGGCATCGGCTACTGATTAAGCTCGATCCTGCGTCTAAATAAGATCTAAATAAACATTCTAAGATGCCAAATTATATTACACA
>JABMCL010003576.1:42500-45000 GCA_018857735.1 Alviniconcha marisindica | reverse complement strand
ACATCCACCACTTGGCTTACAGGTCGTTGGGACTAAAAGCATGTCAGCTGGGGTCATTGAACTCTAGTTGGATCGGCTAACAGGCTTTGGAATGTCTAAACAGCGAGCAAATGTCTAGTCAGTCAAAGAACACGACAAGCTCGTGCCAGCTAGGCAGCATGGGTATCGAGCAAGCTAGAGAACACCTAGTCAACCAGAGAACACGACAAGATCTAGTCAGCTAGGCAGCATGCATATGTAGCGAGCTAGAGGACATCTAGTCAGCCAGAGAACACGCACAGATCTAGTCAGCTAGGAAGCATGGATATGTAGCGAGCTAATGGACATCTAGTCAGCCAGAGAACACGCACAGATCTAGTCAGCTAGGCAGCATGCATATGTAGCGAGCCAGAACACCTAGTCAGCCAGAGAACACGTACAGATCTAGTCAGCTAGGCAGCATGGATATGTAGCGAGCCAGAACACCTAGTCAGCCAGAGAACACGTACAGATCTAGTCAGCTAGGCAGCATGGATAAGTAGCGAGCCAGAACACTTAGTCAGCCAGAGAACACGTACAGATCTAGTCAGCTAGGCAGCATGGATATGTAGCGAGCTAGAGAACACCTAGTCAGTCAGAGAACACGCACAGATCTAGTCAGCTAGGCAGCATGGATATGTAGCGAGCCAGAACATCTAGTCAGCCAGAGAACACGTACAGATCTAGTCAGCTAGGCAGCATGGATATGTAGCGAGCCAGAACACCTAGTCAGCCGGAAAACGTGCAGCCAGCGTACTCAGGTCTCCGTGTTGGGAGCTGCCCCAGACCCGCGGCTGTGTCATCCTTTGGGGGGGCAGTGAGTCTGCTTGGAATCGTCAGCCAGTACCCAGGAGCCCCCCAGTCTAAGGAACTGGCCGCTTCCCCCGGAGACTGTATTGATTGATTAGCAAGGTCGTTATTTATTGTGACGAAGCTGCCACGTCTCAGCTCCCTTTCCTCTCCGGCCTCTTCCTCTATCTTTCTTTCTTCTTTCTCGCTTTCCCCCCTCTCTCTATCTCTCTCTTTCTCTTCCGATTGGTTGGCTTCCAATGCAGGGCAGAGACGGACGAGCCGCCAGACGGCCATTTGTCTATGTAAATTATCACGGCCAGTCCATCTCTTGCAATGGATGCCAGGACAAATGCAACACAAGAGTGTTACCGTTGAAGCAAAGCTGATCTCAGTTAGTCACCCTGTCTACACGTGTATAACTAGTCGCCCTGTCTACACGTGTATAACTAGTCACCCTGTCTACACGTGTATAACTAGTCACCCTGTCTACACGTGTATAACGCTTCACATTGTCCGCGTCAGTACACGTGAGAGGAAGGCTTAGTTTAGTTAGACAATGCAAAACATGTGCAAAGTTTTAATGAAAACACAGACAATGCAAAACATGGGCAAAGTTTCAATGAAAACACTTCTCCCAATCAACACCAACGCTGCTATGGATGAAATCTGATCTACTTATCTTGCAGTTGGTGGGGAAGTTTGTTTTTAAATCCATCATCAATACCAACACACAAAGGAGTTAATTAGCGCTCGAAATACGTAACACGAGTACAACAACAAAGACCTGAGTCGCCTACGGTAACTCTCACCTGGCATGCGTGTAAATACAAGGTACATAAATTCCACCAGAGGTACATCCTCAAATGCTTTTCATCAATACTTTTAGGTTTAGACTTCTGGAATTCCTTGGTCCGTCTGATCTAGACTGTGGCCTGGTGGCGCTGCTCACAGGGTTGAAATCACACGGCCGCCATCACGCTGGCACAGTTTGGGTGTCCGGGTGATCTAACGCACTTTAGTAGACCCTTGGGTCGTGATTTATGCTGCTTGTTGGGTCAATTTCGGGCTTTTAATTTCCTTATTTAGCCATGCCATGGTGCACGAGTCGGAAAACCTTGCCGGGGGATGTGCGCATGCGTACTCTGGCAACTGCCCATCCGTGCGCTTCTGCGCAACCACAGTCGTGTTTGTTGCTGTCATCAACTCTAATGCGTGTGTTGCTGTCATCAACTCTAATGCGTGTGTGTTGCTGTCATCAACTCTAATGCGTGTGTTGCTGTCATCAACTCTTATGCATGTGTGTTGCTGTCATCAACTCTTGTGCGTGTGTTGCTGTCATCAGCTTTTATGCGTGTGTGTTGCTGTCATCAACCCTTATGCGTGTGTTGCAGTCATCAACTCTTATGCGTGTCTGTTGCTGTCATCAGCTTTTATGTGTTGCTGTCTTCAACTCTCGTGTCATCAGATCTTATGCGTATGTGTTGCTGTCATCAACTCTTATGCGTGTCTGTTGCTGTCAATAAGATTAGTCGTGTCTATTGGGGTCAGCTAGTTGTGTCTGTTGCTGTCATCAACTTCTAGTCATGTTTAGCGCTGTCATCAACTTCTAGTTGTGTCTGTTGCTGACATCGGATTTTGGTTGTGTCTGTTGCTGCCATCAGCTTTTAGCTGTGTCTGTTGCTGCCATCAA
>JABMCL010003576.1:17500-37500 GCA_018857735.1 Alviniconcha marisindica | reverse complement strand
CGCTGCTCTTTGCCGCTGCTGTGCCTTACCCGGGTAAGGCGACCCGAATTTCCCGCAAGGGACAAAGAAGTACTGAAAAACAAACAGAAAGAAAGACAACGTTTTTTAAAAGGTAGCCAGATAGCTTGCGGTCTCTTGTCCACTCTCTGGGGGGGCCAGACCGTCAGGCTAAATGATGCATGGAAATCAGTGAGTGCACATGCAGCGACCTGGACCATTATCTCTGGGGCTGCAGCTTGCACACTGCAAATCGTGTGCTTATGGTCCAATTTCTCAATGGTTAATCAGCCATGGAAAGCAGTTAGCTCACGGCCACCCAGGCAGCAGTCATCATCCGTTGCCCTATCGGATTCTACATTGACAATCTTTTGAGCCGTAGCCAAACCAGTCTTTCTGCGCCGATTCCATTGCCTCTTCTGAAGACTGCTAATCAGAGCGAATTAAGAATTTTGAAATTGATGTCGGTTGGTCGGTCGGTCGGTCGGTCGGTCGGTCGGTCGGTAGAGAGAGAGAGAGAGAGAGAGAGAGAGAGAGAGAGAGAGAAGAGAGAGAGAGAGAGAGAGAGAGAGAGAGATTCATTTAAAACTGTCTTCTGTTTTGCCTCGGACTCATCAATTTCTGGCACTTTGACGGTGAGCACTTTGGCGGAAGGAGGAAGCAATGTGACCTGTTTGTCACACACTTGTCCAGGCGTGGGGCAAGAGAAAGCAATGTGACCTGTTTGTCACACACTTGTCCAGGCGTGGGGCAAAAGGAAGCAGTGTGACCTGTTTGTCACACACTTGTCCAGGCGTGAGGCAAGAGAAAGCAGTGTGACCTGTTTGTCACACACTTGTCCAGGCGTGAGGCAAGAGAAAGCAATGTGACCTGTTTGTCACACGCGGGGACAGAGGCTGCAGGGCTGCCAATCACCCGGCCAACCTCAGCCAATCAGAACGTAGCGGGAACACTGAAGTAATTGGCGCAAGAAGGGCGAAGGAAGAGTGGCCTCCCATGACTGGACTGCAGACTAGAGCATGGCAGCAGCTGGAAAGACTGGCGGAGTTTAAACAAAAACCTTCAAAATGACTAATGGCGGTTGCTATCTGATTGTGTTCTTTCAGACTAGAGCACCACATGTGTTTGTATTCAGACTCAAATCATTGCACACTCATTGCACACTCCGCCAGTTAACACAGTACAACATGGCGGTCAAAAATCGTCGTGCATTCCGCCAGTTAACACAGTACCACGTGTGTGTGTGTGTGTGTGTGTGTGTGTGTGTGTGTGTGTGTGTGTGTGTGTGTGTGTGTGTGTGAGAGAGAGAGAGAGAGAGAGAGAGAGAGAGAGAGAGAGAGAGAGGGAGAGAGAGAGAGAGAGAGAGAGAGAGAGAGAGAGAGAGAGATCAAATCAAATCAAATCAAATCAAATTGTTTATTTGCATAATCCATTGGGTCGTTACAGGGTAGTAATGTAATACATTGTTTATAGCTGCGATTAGTTGCCTCTTTCTTTTTTGTTCTAGCGTAGTTTTTCTTTTTCTTTATTTTTTTGCACCAATGAGACGTTTTCATATACAAGCCCTTACAAGGGCCCCCCCCCCCCCCCCTACCTCCGACCTCCCTCCCTCCTACCCCCATTGCACCGGCCAGTATTGAATCTCTTGCGGACGTTGTGAGTCTGCACGGAGATTACTGAGGCAGCCATCAATAATCTAGCGATCAAAGCAGCCGCACGAGACTTGGGCGTTGGACGCTGTCGTGCGTCAGACCTCGCGCATTCCGGCTCAGTCTCTGCCCAACTGTACTTTTACTCGCCTGCTACACAGTTACCTCCCCTGGATGGCAGCCAGCCTAGACGCTTCGTGTGCGCTGGCGCCGCGTTGTTTTGAGGTTTCCCTGTCTTTGCTGAGTTATTTTGAGGTCTTCCAGTCTTTTCCGTGTTGTTCTGAGGTCTCCCTGTCTTTGAAACTTATTTTTTTGATTTTAAATTTTTAGGTCTTCCTGTCGTTGTCGCGTGATTATTGATAATGCGCGTTTATGATAACCGTAATATAATTGGCTCTGCCAATTCGTCTTGCTGTTTATGACAGCTACTGAAAAAACTAATGACTATGCCATTTCATCTTGCTGTTTGTGAAAGCCACTGAAGAAACTTAACTGACTATGCCAATTCATCTTCTGCCACTTTATGGTAGTCACTGAAGAAAAAGGTAATTGACTGTGCCAATTCATCTGGCTGTGTATGAAACTTTATGCTAGCTAATACAGCGAAAACATGAACGAGGCTCTTGGGACTGTAGGATTCAAAACTGTACTGTGCTGTATTGTGATGATTAATTTTATGATTATGATCATGATGATTATTATAGACGTGTTTTCTTTGTTTTGGACTGAGGTGGAAACAGAAGGCGGAAGAAGAAGAAGAAGAAAGAAGAAGAAGAAGAAGAAGAAGAAGAAGAAGAAGAAGAAGAAGAAGAAGAAAAAAGAAAGAAAGAAAGAAAGAAGAAGAAGTTCTTTCTTGTCCTTTTTTTATATCTAAAGTCATTTCACATAAGTAATATGAGACTGATCTCACAATTATCACTCTAACAACACAACATGTATCAGCAAGTTGCACAAAGAAGAAGAAGACGTTAAAGGAAAAGCATACCAAAACATTCACTAAACGTTACGCATATAGAATGAAGACTTATGAACTGCCATATTCGTATTTGAAATAGGCTGCTGTCGTTGTTGTTGTTGTTCTCTTCTGGTGTATAAGAAATAAGACACGCACAGAAAATGACAGTTTATGAACCTTCATAATTATCCATGTTTGTTGGCATGTATTGGAATGGGAATTGGTTTTTAACGTCCAATCAACCACGACGGTCATACAAGGCCGAGTTAGACATGTTTTTCGGTACTCCAGATGTAATAATAATAATAATGTACATTTATCATGCGCTCATCAACGCCCTGAGCGCTCACATGATACATACGTAGCGCACAGTCCTACCAAAACAGTTTACATAAGGTATTATATCGAAACACACACACACACACGCACACACACACACACGCACGCACGCACGCACGCACACACGCACGCACACACACACACGCACGCACGCACGCACGCACGCACGCACGCACCACACGCACGCACGCACGCACGCACGCACGCACGCACGCACGCACGCACCCACGCACGCACGCACGCACACACACACATACGTATAAGACACGTGTGAGATGAAAGTACATGGATATTTATGTTTCAGACGTTTTCGTTCTTGTCACTCTGCAGATTCCTTATACCTTGGTTCCGGAGCCGTCCAGATTGCAGTTTCTGGAAAACAGAGAACATGGCCTTCTTTAGCCAGGTAATGCACCAGTGTGTGTGTGTGTGTGTGTGTGTGTGTGTGTGTGTGTGTGTGTGTGTGTGTGTGTGTGTGTGTGTGTGTGTGTGTATGTGCGTGCGTGCGTGCGTGCGTGCGCGCGTGCGTGCGAGCGAGCGTGCGTGAGTGCGTGCGTGTGTGCGTGCGTGTTTGTCAGTGCAGTGTGTGTGTGTGTGTGTGTGTGTGTGTGTGTGTGTGTGTGTGTGTGTGTGTGTGTGTGTGTGTGTGTGTGTGTGTGTGTTGTGTGTCACACTGACCTTCCCGGTTCGAAGAGTCCAGTATGGACAGACAGGCAGGCAGACACACAGAGAGACATAGAGAGAGACAGAGAGAGAGACACAGAGAGAGACTGACAGACAGACAGACACACACACACACACACACACACACACACACACACACACACACACACACACACACACACAACACACACACACACACACACACACACAAACACACACACACACACACACACACACACACACACACACACTAACATACACACACACAGAAACTGAAGCTAACCGTTTCTATTTGAGACCCCGTCCTGCTTACACTGAGGGGTGTCTCCTGCCTTTGGCAGACAGTAAAACTGATTGATTTCACATCAAATACGCCGCCCTGTAGATGGAGCTCGACATAATGCCCTGTTGTGTTTGTTAAATCAAAGGTGGTCTGGCCCATATCTCTTATTCATCTCCCGTTCCGGGCCGCTGTTGAGTGTCCTGTTTGTTTCACACAGAGAGTGCACCGCGTTGTTCGAAGCGAAAGGCTCTACTCCCAAAAGCAAGCGGCACAGGAAATGATCAAGATCGTCAAGCAGCGAGACTTTACAAAGCTTATTCAGAAGAATGAGCTTCAAAAACGGGTAAGGGTATGGCAGGAAGTGTTGCTTTACGTATAGATGTTTAGACAGCGACAGTTTAAGACATGGAGAGAGAGAGAGAGAGAGAGAGAGAGAGAGAGAGAGAGAGAGAGAGAGAGAGAGAGAGAGAGAGAGAGAGAGATTTATTGGTGTAGTCTAAGTGATTGTCCTTCACCCAGGAGGTGACTGGGGAAAGGGATACAGTTGCTCAATGCAGAGTACCCACAAGACGGGACGGTGGACATAGTGCAGGCCTACCCGTGCGTTCGGTTTCCAGCTGTTTCTGACATGGTATTTTCCTGACGGTTATGTCAGGACTGGTATTTCCACAGATATATATATATATATATATATATATATATATATATATATATATATATATATATATATATAGAGAGAGAGAGAGAGAGAGAGAGAGAGAGAGAATGAGTGAGAATTGTGCTTAATGTTTTTTTGTTTGGAAGTTGGTTCAAGAGTATGCATATCTAGATAATGCTTCCTTTAAATCAGTCAGCCTTTTTCTGGTACTTGGTTCCAGGATACTGATTTATCTGTTATTGTTCGTTCCAGAAAATTCCACCACAGAAGCGTGTAAAAACGAAAGCAGAAATATTTCAGGAGATTACAGCAAACATCGTCAGGTATGTTCAATGAAAAGGACCATTTCCCGTTTACAAGCTACAAAACGACGCTTAAACAACTGTTGTTTAAGTTTTGTTTTGTAGCTTGAAAAAGGGGATTACCCTGAAAATTCGCATGTTGTGTTTTGTCCTAATCAATAGCGTTCTTTTGAACCTTTTATGTGTTTGGATCTTGGTTGTTGTTGTTTTCAACGCCCAGTCAACCATGACGGTGGTATCACAAGCGGAATAAGTACGAAACAAAAACCAATTGCGTCATCACTTTCTGCCTTCGTCGCGTCAGCACCTTCGTCCATACATACTGCTTGAGACAACTGTTATTGATACATACTGCTTAAGACAACTGTTACTGAGTGTGATACATACTGAGACAACTGTTATTGATACATACTGCTTGAGACAACTGTTATTGATACATACTGCTTAAGACAACTGTTACTGAGTGTGATACATACTGCTTGAGACAACTGTTATTGATACATACTGCTTGAGGCAACTGTTATTGATACATACTGCTTGAGACAACTGTTATTGAGTGTGTTACCTACTGCTTGAGACAACTGTTATTCAGTGTGTTACATACTGCTTGAGACAACGGTTACTGAGTGTGATACATACTGCTTGAGACAACTGTCATTGAGTGTGATACATACTGCTTGAGACAACTGTTATTGAGTATGATACATACTGCTTGAGACAACTTTTACTGAGTGTCATGTGAGACAAGCCTTCAGACCTGTTTGCAGATAACGAAACTTGACTGCCTTGCCAACATTCTTACAGACACCCCAGGCATTCCAAAAACCGCAGCCGGATAAATATAATCCTTTTATTTATCATATGTCAGCTGTCGTTTTGTCGGCTTGAAAAAGGGGCTTATCCCGAACATTGGCACACGTTTTGTAGTGTCCGTTAAAATTAGCGTTCTTTTTAAACGTTTCTGTATTTAGATCTTACACATAACGTTTTTCCTTTTCATAAATATTTTGGTATGTGTCAGAGAGAATGGTTTTTGGCAAAAATATACCTAAATTCAGTTGCAGTTGATATTCCTGTCAATTGCTTGTGTTTGATTAAGTTTTTACAATGAAAAGTACCGCCTCCTCATGAGATCACGTCAACTGTTCGTGTTTGATTAGGTCATTACCAAGAAATGTACCCCTAAATACACACTGTCTATAATGAAAACCTCGGGGTATTAAATACTGGCCGATAATATCAGTCTAAAATCAGTTAATCAGCCGATAAACATTCATCTACCTACGCCAACGAAACAGTGTATTAATTAATCATCACAATACAGTGTATACACAAAGGCTCCGTAGGATCTGACTTAGCGAAACTGCATTTTACAAAAAATGCTGCTTTTTTTCATAGCCATTCTATTTTTCACAGCCTTCACAATGAGTTAGTCAGTTTTTGGATTTTAACGTCCCGTCAACCGACGAGGCCTTTTACAGATATGCCTGCATGTAATTTCAGAAACAGCAACAAAGCCTAAAAGCAGATTCCCGAACGAAATATTCCTTTGTGTAAATGATTCCCAGACTCGTCCCCGGGGAATTTGCTATCGGCGTTGTGCACCTCCTCCTAACTTCTCGAGTTTCTGTCTGTGGGATAACTTCCTATTATTTCTGGGAGACGGTTCCATTTCTGGAGCAGAGGATCGATTCTGGCATATCCTTGTAGACTAGCTTCTATTTCTCCCCCCGGCACTGCCGGAAAGACTTACGTTCTTCTGGGGATCTCAATCTTCCTAATCCGGATGACTGGCCGCCACCCACAGCCATGCAAACGAAACGTCCCAGCGACGGAATGATCGGCACAGCCCTCGATAACGGCTCGGTACCTAGAGTGTGCTTAGCACCACCAAGTATTCCTCTGCGCAGCCAATGCATCATTTAGCTTTAAAGTTGCGTTGTATTACACCGTGTTACTGTGTTGTGTCAAGGCCGCTCTTGATACAGATTCGGGCTTCGGTCCCTTCGATTTTAACATTAATATGAAAACAGCGGGCTATCTGCGCCCAGATCTACTCGCCGCAGAAACGCATCCCTTCTTTTAATTTCTGTTCCTGCAGCTGGAGTCAAATGGGTCACAAAGCAACCGTTGGCCCTCCCACATGGCTAGAAACATAAATCTTGTCCTCAGTCATGGCGGCTTCTTCTCCCATTTCCCCCAGGTCGAAACTCTGCACAGTAAACAAAGGCGGACGACCGAGGTCGCGGAATGAACTGACTAGCCAATCAGTGGTCAGCGTCAGCCACTTAGACTTCGCACAAACAGACTTGCGATGGAACTTGAACAAAGTAAGGCCTTGACGAAATGGTGGAGACTACATCGCCGAGGGACTTGCGCTGTATTAAGAACGGCCTTAGTTAACTAGTTGTTGCTTACATTTTAACGTCATGTCAACCGCAGAGGATCACGTCAGCACAGAGTTCTTTTACACCGGTTCAAAACACGTCACTGTGTCACAAGTTTATCTAATTCATGGCCTTAAGTGACATAGCAATATCACAATAGTGGGTGGTCATATTGTATCCCTCACACAACACACACACACACACACACACACACACACACACACACGCACCGCGCGCGCGCGCGCGCGCACGCACCGAAGAACTGTAACGGGGAGTGAGAGAGGGAAGAGAGAAGGGAGGGGGTAAAAGGAAGTACACAGAATTTGAAATCAGCTGTAGTATTATTTGCAGAGGTGAGTTTTTAACGCAGTTTTGAAGGCATGGGGGGTCGGGGGGGGGGGGGAAGGGGGGGGGGGGGGATTAAATGTGACGGATGTTAGAAGGGAGATAATTCCATTGTTGTGGAACACTGTAAGAGAAAGAGCGTTAGTCAAAGGTTTTAGTTTTGACATGGCGGATATGAAGTATTCGTGTGTCTGCAGAAGAACGAAGCTGCCTGGAAGGGGTGTACACAGTGAGAAGGTCAGAGAGATTGACAGGAGATGAGTCGGAGAAGAAACTATGACAGATAGTTGACAGTTTGTAATCTATTCTGGCTTGGATAGGTAATCAATGAAGAGCTTGAAGCAGAAGCTGTGTATGATCACGTTTGCGTGCTTTGAGAACCAGTTTCGCTGCAGAGTTCTGAACTTTCTGTAGTCTATTGAGACGGTAATGTGGGCAGCCAGACAGAGGTGCCTTACTATGGAGAGAAGAAAGGCACAGACGAGAGTTTTGACTTGAGACTTAGTGAAAGGCGAAGGCCACACAAGGGAGGCTGACGCAATTGATCAGATGACGTGCAAAAAGTCCCCATCACGTCAGGACCCTCGTCACTGAAAGAGGGTTGAGAAAAATATATTTTTTGAACCGGGAAGGGTGAAATTAATGAGGCAGAATTCCTGCTACAATGTGAAGCACGCAGTGCTATGTTTTGACCCACTCAGGTTTGATAGAGTGGACTGATATTTGAAAGCTACACACACACACACACACACACACACACACACACACACACACACACCCACGCACGCACGCACGCACGCACGCGCACGCGCGCACGCACGCACGCACGCACGCACGCACGCACGCACACACACACACACACGCTCACACACACACACGCATACACACACACACACACAAACACACACACACACACACACACACACACACACACACACACACACACACACACACACGCACATATACACCTAACCACCCCCTCACACACACATACACACACGCGCGCGCGCACGCTCACCCACCCACACACATGCGTGCGCACAAACACACATGCACGCACGCACGCACACACATGCACGCACGCACGCACGCACACGCACGCACACACACACAGAAGCACATGCGCGCCCTTATGCACGCACACACACAGCACACACATAAAAAGTATACTTAGGTACTTCGACGTAAAGCACAAAGATGTTAACCCTTAAAGAATTGAGACTTGAAAGAGATTTGAAAGTGAACGAATCGCTCTGTAAGCTGGAGCGGTTGCCAGGAATTCTGTCTTCGCGGTTCATTCGACTTCATTTCCTCCGCAATCCTGCCTCAAGTGTTCGATCTCCATAACATGACCTTCGCTCCTCTCTGGCCGTTGGACGTCAAGAATCAGCCGACCACAGAGCATCTAAACCGGCCTAGCCTAGTGGAGAAGCGATCGGCTGGTATGCAGGCAGGCAGGCAGGCGAATCGAGGTTCGAATCCGCTGCGTAGATTTGTTGTACTTCGCCCAAACAGTAAATAAAGCTTTAAAACGGCCCAAACAGCTGGTTATCTTTGTGCATACTAATTGCGGTATTATATAATTATGTATAATAATATGAACATGTGTAAGTAGGGTTACAGGGGTGAATGTGTTGAGGACTACACTACACCTCCCCACACCTCCATACACTTCCTCACAGCCTCTTCCACCTCACTTTTCTCACAGCTTCCCCCACTTCCTCACACACACACACACACACACACACACACACACACACACACACACACACACACACACACACACACACACACACACCACGCACACGCACGCACGCACGCACGCACGCACGCACGCACGCACATACACACCCTCTTCATCCCCCCCCTCCTCACAACCACCCACACCCACTTCACAATCCTCCCCCCACCACATCGTCAAAATCCCCCCGCTTCTCACATTCACACACTTACACCCCCCCCCCACCCCCCCCCCCCCCACGTCCCACCCCACCTACTTACTACCCCCCCTCCCCCAGCCCCCCCCCCCCCCCCCCCACACACACACACACCTAGGCGACGTCGGGCCTGAGCAGTAGCGGTCTGGAGACGAGTGGGCATCAAACAAATCTCACCACAACTCTTGTTGCACAGCCTTTCACACCCGTGTCCAATTTCGCTGCACTTCTCTTGTGGCTCCATCTCAAGATTAGCAAGCGTTTTGTTTATGGGCACCAACCCACGGCCCCCCACTGCCCCCCCCCCCCCACCCCTCGCCCCCCCTCCTCCCCCATCTGCCCCCTCGAGTAATTGCTTTTTGAAGTGCCTGGAAGGGACGTTTACTTTGATTTTTTCTCCCCAGTTTCTTTTCTTTTATCAGATTGCCTGAAAGGGAGAGCGGACAATTCACCACCGAAAACACACACACACACACACACACACACACACACACACACACGCACACACACACACACCCGCCAAAAAACAAACAAAAACTAAAACAAATAAACATAACGTAAGTCAATAAACAATAACCCAGTGACCGTGAACATTGTCTTTGAGAAGGCAGACATCCCAGCTCTCTGTGTGTCTCTCTGTGTGTCTCTCTCTGTGTCTCTCTTTCTCTCTGTGTCTGTCTCTCTCCTTCTTTCTCTCCCCCTTTCTCTCTCTCCCCCTTTCTCTCTCTGTGTGTGTGTGTGTGTGTGTGTGTGTGTGTGTGTGTGTGTGTGTGTGTGTGTGTGTGTGTGTGTGTGTGTGTGTGTGTGTGTGTGTGTGTGTGTGTGTGTGAATATAATTCGACCAGACCACCAAGATGTGGAGATTGCATAATGACGGCCGTGGCATATGCCCAAAGAGCCATTTTCCGTTCTTTATTTCTGCCAGCTCGCCCATTCCCAGCACCCTACGACGAAGAACAGAAACACTGGAATAATGGCGTCATTCCCCACAACCGACCGTTGCAAGCATTCTCGTGGCTTTATCCCCCGTAAAATTATATCACCGCATTTCACAATTGCCGCCATCATGCCCCTTCTGACGGAAACCCAGAGCTATCACATGTTGCCTCCGTTATGCTTGGAGTAGGTCATTAACAGATTTGCTGGCTTCCAATACTGGAAGGAATTCTGTTGTGTTTTTTTTTAAACTGCCTCCCGTAGTGATTCAGCTTCATTTTCTTCTCCAATTCTCCTACGGCGTAAAGCGGCGTATCGAACAGTGAATCAGACTGTTGTTGTGATAAACTGTGTTTCTCCCTCAAATGAACCTATTGCGATTAGCTGGGCGTTGCAGTCTCTATCAAGTATCCTACTAATTAATCCCTGTGAAATCTAGTCACGAACATTCACTTTGACAGCCATCCTCTTTCGCCCCGATATAAACGCACTGGTTGACTGGGCGTAAAACACCAATTTACTTTCTTACTTGGCCATCCTCTTGGGTTTAGTCCTGTGAAATCTAGTCACGGACTTTCATAGTTACAGCCACCCTTGTGATTTTAGTCCGTACGAAATATTGTTACGGATTTTTCACGGAGTGCAAACGTCCATGTAGTTCTGGTCCCAGTGGCATCATCATCATCGCGGAATTTCAAGCTGCAGCTACCTTTGCGGTTTTAGCTCCTCTGAAATATTGTCTCAATGTTTTTCCGCTGCAGCCATTCTCGAGGTTTTGATCCTGTGAAATTATATCACGGAATTCCACAGTCGTAGCCATCCTCGTGGTTTTTAGTCCCTCTGAAATATTGTCGCAGAATTTCACAAAAAGTCTGAAACAAAAATGAACGGATTCAATTGCATTAAAAAGTTAAAAAGAACGCTATTTATTACGAAAAACACAGCATGTGAATTTTCTGGGTAAGCCCCTTTTTCAAGCTACAAAACAACACTTAAACAACAGTCAAGTGGTGAAAAATGAGATGTAGTACATTTATCTGCTTTTGTTTGAGATGTTTTGTTATGTGGTTTTAGTATCAGTTGTTTGGAAGAATGTTGGCATGACAATGACAGTTACAGCCATCTTCGAGGCTTCAGTCCCTTTGAAATCATGTCAGGGAATTTCAGTCACAGTTCCAGCCACCCAGTGGAAGTCTGTCAGGAATTTTTCACAGTTGCGGTCATCTCATCGTAACGTGTTCCAGACCCAGGGCGTTGAACTCTGAACGCGGTAACACCGAAGTCGGCGGAGGATGATTGGAAAGCAGTGATGGATAGAATTGAGTCGGACGAGAAGGCGACGGAGGGAGGGGCTAAAGGGGGGGTGGGGGGGTGGGGGGGTAGGGTTGGGGGGGGGGGGGGTTAGTAAAGGCATTGAGGGTTTGGTGGGGGTGTAGGCAAGGCATTTTGTAATCGGGGAAGAAGCCCTGACATGAGTTTGACCGATCAATGGAGGGCAGGAAGGGCTGGGGTAGGTGTGGGTAACCAGTGTGATGGACAACTAGGTGTTGAGGGTCAGCGCAACAGGCGAAGGAAACGCGCGGCACGGAAGCTGGAGAGAAACAAGGAGGACGCCGGAAGTGTCGGTCTCTGGGGAACGCACGTCCACCAGACAAGCCAGTGAGGACGGGAAGGACCGAGGGTAGACTGTAGCTTCTGAAGATGATCGGTGCTTTGGTGTCGGAGGTCGTATAGATCCGAACGATGAAGGGTAGGGAGAGATAATGAGAACGACGGAAGTGTTTGTCTCTAGGGAAAAATGCCCATGCCACTGCGCACTAGAGATACGAAGGACAAAGAATGGATGGCCGGGAGATGATCGGAATTTTGATGCTGGAGGTCGGTAGAGATGCTGTGGTGAAACGGTGGTCAGAGGCTTGGATGCTGACCAGTACGGCAGTTTTGTACACGCAGAAGTAACAGAAAAACAAACGACGGAGTGTGGAAACAAAGTAATGACATGCTTCAAGTGTAGGTCAGTCTCTTGAGAACACACGTCCGTGGGTCCATAAAGGCCTTGTCTTAACTGAACGTTCTTTCTGGGTGCGAACTCACGTACGCAGAGTATCCACCAGCAGAACAGCTTCTTAATTATTGATAGCATTGATTCTGAACTTTGATCCAGAGGTGGACTGCAGTATGACCAACGAGATCGACTCGCATGAGGCGAATGCACGGGAATCCTGCCACGCTTCGTATCAGCAGTATGAATTTAAGAAACTTGTTCACCTGACACATATTTCCGCAGTCGAGATTCTAAGAACTCTAAAGAAACCAGGGGGCCATTCACAGACGTCAGCGAAATGCCATAAATTCCCCGACAAAATGAGCGCCATTCTTCCACTCAAACGGAAGCCCCAAAACGTCATCTGACAACCTGCCGGGTCATATGCATAAGAGATGAGGTGACGCGACCGGCCAATCAGGAGGCTAGTTTTTGTTTGTTTGTTTTTGTTTTGTACAGTCCAGAGTTCACAGATGGATCCGTGGATCAGTTGTCCACCAATTTAAGATATAACTTAACACTACGACCCTGGTCGAGGTCGGCCCGGACTGAGTGTGTGCTGCTAAACTTACGTCTGTGATGTGGACATAACTTGGATCAGACGTTTGACGTCGTCATCGCCATGCACGTGTCATCTACAGGTCTGCCGTGATTTTTACGCATCTCGCACTTTAAGTTTTCTACCTGCTGGATGACGTCAGATGACGTGCAATGGAATGCAAGCAGCGCTCAGCACTATGAGAGAGAGAGAGAGAGAGAGAGAGAGAGAGAGAGAGAGAGAGAGAGAGAGAGAGAGAGAGAGAGAGAGAGAGAAGAGAAGAACAGAGTTGGGGGGTGGGGGGGGGGGGGGGGGGGGGTAAGAGAATTGAGTAGCAGTAGTGTCGTAGGTTTTGAACGGACGGGTCTTCAGAGCGGGTTTAAATGCAGCACTCGACGGACTGTGTCTTATTTCAAAAGGCAGGGTATTCCAGACGGAAGGAGCAGTACAGCAAAAAGAGCGAAGTCCACATGTTTCGCTCCGGACGTGTGGAATGCGTAGAGTTCTCGAGTCAGAGGAAGAGCGGAGTTGTCTTGGCGGAGTGCATGCACGACATGCGCACAGGGGCTGTATCAGAGGGGGGAAGTCGTTGCTGTCATCCGTGCCGGGACGGGAGGTGTCAACGCACCCACCGGCGCTGAGCCGGGACATTTTCCTCACGTGTCAACGGTCCCTGAGAGACTAGGCGACTGGAGGGCGAAAGACACAGGACGGTTGTAGCCCTGCACGACCACCAGCTTCTTGCACAATGCACAATACTTTGCTAATCTCGTTATGGGAAGTTACAGTGGCAGCTCGCGCATAAAAAGTACATAACAGCAACAACAAACAAACAACCCAAAAATAAAGCATCGCAATGTATTAACCAAAAAATCTTTGGTGTCCGGTTCATATATACAACCTGACACCAAAGGAATAATATATATATATATATATTCCTTTGGTGTCAGGTTGATATGTATGTTTTATTTCTTTGGTGTCATTTCTTCGGAGGGAATGTATGTTTTATTTCTTTGGTGTCAGGTTCAATAATTCTTAACGCGTAATGCCCATGGAGTCTACCGCTTAGGGCATATCGGGGCAAAATACGAGTCGCCAGCGATATCTTCCACTTTAGACGTAACATAAAATTATAGTTATTTTCTAAACGTTCTGTAACCCCCCTCCTCCGCTTCCACCATATAGTTATATAGTTAGCTTGTAAAGCCCGTTCTTAATTGGGCGAATGTTTCTTCGCGAACCTAGTTGGAAGTATTCGGCGAAGCTATATTCGGGGTCCAAAAAGCTTCGCTCAACATGTTCCGGGAACATTCGCCCTATTCGACGATCATTGCCTCTGATTGGCTGAGAGCAGAGCTCTCCTGTGGATAAAGAAAAATAAAAATAAAAATGGATGACGGTGTCGCTAGGTTCTCCACTCGCTTCGGAGGGAATTTGTTTATTTGTTGACGTGTGGGAGGCGCAGCCTTGTCTCGGGGACCCAGAATGAGATAGTAGTTAGTTGAATTACCCTGTGAGGGATGATGAAAGTATATTGACTTGACTTGACTTTAGCCTACATTTTCGATCATGCTGTCTGCTGCGCGTCTGCCGCAAGTTCGGGCGGAAGCTTGCATCTCATTACAAGCCAGTTGAGAACGAAGTAAAGTTTGGACCGTCCGAACCATGTTCGGCGAACTAAAAGTTCAATTAAGAAACAAATCATAGTTCGTCGAACTGTCCGAAGTATGTTCGGCGAGCAAACATTCGCCCAGTTAAGAACGGGCTTAAACATTTTGTACCCCCCCCCCCCCCCCCCCCCCCCGCCCACCCTCCATCCCCGGTTGAGGTACTGCGTGACTATGCAGTGTGAGGGAGGGTGGTGGTGGGTAGCGAGGGCATTGATCGACTGGGACAAGTACCCCCTGTTGCCCCGCCTTCCCACAGGGCCCGTTCTGATCTGACTTACCATGGCCCCGCCTTCCCACAGGGCCCGTTCTGATCTGACTTACCATGGCCCCGCCTTCCCACAGGGCCCGTTCTGATCTGACTTACCATGGCCCCGCCTTCCCACAGGGCCCGTTCTGATCTGACTTACCATGGCCCCGCCTTCCCACAGGGCCCGTTCTGATCTGACTTACCATGGCCCCGCCTTCCCACAGGGCCCGTTCTGATCTGCCGTGCTGCCGCCTCTCCTTCCGCCCCACCTATTCCCGGTTCTTCCTCTTCCTCCACCGTGTGTGTGTGTGTGTGTGTGTGTGTGTGTGTGTGTGTGTGTGTTTTTGTTTTGTGTTGTGTTGTGTGTGGTTGTGTGGTGTGTGTGGTGTGTGTGTGTGTGTGTGTTGTGTGTGTGTGTTGTGGTGTGTGTTGTTGTGTGTTGTGTGCGTGTGTGTGTGTGTGTGTGTGTGTGGGGTGTGTGTGTGTGTGTGTGTGTTGTGTGTGTTGTGTTGTGTTGTGTGTGTGTGTGTGTGTGTGTGTGTGTGTGTGTGTGTGTGTGTGTGGTGTGTGTGGTGTGTGGTGTGTGTGTGTGTGTGTGTGTGTGTGTGTGTGTGTGTGTGTGTGTGTGTATGTGTGTGTGGTGTGTGTGTGTGTGTGTGTGGTAGTGTGTGTGGTGTGGTGTGTGTGTGTGTGTGTTGTGTGTGTGTGTGTGTGTGGTGTGTGGTGTGTGTGTGTGTGGTGTGTGTGGTGTGTGTGTGTGTGTTGTGTGTGTGTGTGTGTGTGTGTGTGTTGTGTGTGTGTGTGTGTGTGTGTGTGTGTGTGTGTGTGTGTGTGTGTGTGTGTGTGAATGCGTCTATGTGCTTCGCACGTTGCGTAGGAAATGTCTGTAGATTTGTTTTGTTCTGCTGTTTGCAGCCCCCCCCCCCCACCCCCTCCTCCTCCTCCCGACCTTGGGCACAGGTTCTGCTTTTCGTGAAAAATGCGCGAAAGGTGCAGAGCGGTATCCACGGGGCACCTTTGTTGGAGCGATGGCTTGACGCAAGCAATGAACAATGCCTTCCGATACGATTTCTGCAGCAAGCTTTGCCTCAGTGAATGGACATCGTAAGGAAACGAAGAGCAATTTGCTTGTGTACGAGTTACGAACAACAGTACAATAGAGCTGTGCTGATATAAGCCATTTGTGCTTGTAGTACGGCCCGACTGTTCTGTTTTTCCACATATTGTAGTACGGCCTAATTGCTCTGTTTTCAGCGTATTGTGATACGGCCCAGTTGTTCTGTTTTCAACGTATTTTGATACGGCCCAATCGTTCAGGTTTCACAGCCTGTTGTTATGTATATAAAATAAAATAAATCAACCAACAGTATGGTAGTTTTCCAGTTTTCCGCCGTGTCGTATTTCATCACTGAATGCCAGCTGAAGAAACTGTTGGCAAAGCAGCAAGATCCCATACTGCAGATATACAGATAATTGATTTTAACGCCCACTCAGCCATGACGGTTATATCCCGGGTACAGAACCTTGGACAGTGTACTCTATATTATATGTGAATCTTCTTTCTATTGCGGAATGACTGGAAAGGGCAACTTGTGAAATAAAGACGAAGAGAATAAAAACTTTAAATGAAAGATACACTTTTGAAGCAAAGATGGAAGAAGAAGAGGAATACAGTACGTAACTTGATTTTTTTACCTCCAGAAAGGAATACAGTTGTTTTCAGAAGAAGTAGAAAACAGTTCATTTGAAGGAGACAAAAAGGAGGAGGAGGAGGTGCAGTAGCAGCAGCAGCAGCAGCAGCAGCAGCAGCAGCAGTAGCAGCAGCAGCAGCAGCAGCAGCAATAACAACAACAACGACAGTAGCAACAACAATCAATTATGCACATGAAAAACCGCGAAGACAACACTAAAGATAATTAAGCAAGAAAGATGGAGAAACCTGAAATTCTCTGACTGTTGCTTTACCTTTATTTAGCAGAAAAATATCGATCTTTGTTTCAAGTGGTGGAAGCGGGTAGAGTAGGGTTCAGAATTCTCAACCTCGGCCTCACAATGGCCTAAGCCACGTGCTTTCAAACACCAATCGGCGCGGCTCCCAGAATGTGGGGCAGACGAGGTCCCGTGCCTTTAATGCGGGCCATTAGCCGGTGAAGTGCCTTCGGTCAGACAAACCCCGCCCGCCAAGCTAAGGCCACGTCACTTTAAGGGGTACATGGCCACGTGGCCTGGTTCACCGTCAGGGGACATGGACACAGGGGGTTTTGGGCACGGCTTCACGGGTACAGGCCAGATGCATTTACCGCAGGGGTACATGGACACAGAGTGCATGGCTTACCGTAGTCTGGCACAAGTGCACTGGCTTCACCGTCAGGGGTACATGGACACAGAGTGCACTGGCTTCACCGTCAGGGGTACATGGACACAGAGTGCACTGGCTTCACCGTCAGGGGTACATGGACACAGAGTGCACTGGCTTCACCGTCAGGGGTACATGGACACAGAGTGCACTGGCTTCACCGTCAGGGGTACATGGACACAGAGTGCACTGGCTTCACCGTCAGGGGTACATGGACACAGGTGCACTGGCTTCACGTCAGGTGGACACAGAGTGCACTGGCTTCACCGTCAGGGGTACATGGACACAGAGTGCACTGGCTTCACCGTCAGGGGTACATGGACACAGAGTGCACTGGCTTCACCGTCAGGGGTACATGGACACAGGTGCACTGGCTTCACCGTCAGGGGTACATGGACACAGGTGCACTGGCTTCACCGTCAGGGGTACATGGACACAGGTGCACTGGCTTCACCGTCAGGGGTCGATGAGAGACGTGTGTTTACGTGTGCGCTTACCGTGGGAGGGGTGGATGGTTAAGGGCATGTGTTGTGGTGGTGGGGGGGTATGCTTGTGTGGTTGGGAGAGGGCGCGGGCGACTGGCGGTGGGTGGTGGGGTGGGGTGGTGTGTGCGTGTGGTGTGGTGGTGGGGTGGTGGTGTGGTGTGTGGTGTGGGTGTGTGCGGTGGCGTGGTGCGTGGTGGTGTGTGTGGTGGTTGTGTGGGTGGTGGTTGGTGGGGTGTGGTGTGTGTAGGGGTGGGCATGTGTGTGTGTGTGTGTGTGTTGCTGTGTGTGTCGTGTGCGTGTGTGTGTGTGTGGTGTGTGGGGTGGGTTGTGTGTTGTGTGTGTGTGTGTGTGTGGTGTGGTGTGTGTGTGTGTGTGTGTCGTGGTGTTGTGTGTGGTGTGTGTGTGGTGTGTGTTGTGTGTGTGTGTGGTGTGTGTTGTGTGTGTGTTGTGTGTGTGTGTGTTGTGTGTGTGTGTGGTGTGTGTGTGATGTGGTTGGTTGTGTGGTGTGTGGTGTTGTGGTTGTGTGGTGTGTGGTGTGGTGGGTGGTTGGTTGTGCATATATGTGTGTAGGGTGGGGGGGAGGGAGGGGGTTGGGGGGCGTGGTTTGGGTGCGTGGCTGAACGTGGCTCCGCGCCAACCTGAGGATACTTGGTTTAAACCAAGTGTATTTCTTATATAACAATACATTAACATTCGGGCCGTACTAATATAAGTATTTTTGCTTGTTGCATGGCTCAACCTGAGGCTACTTCCCTCTGACTGGGGGGGCATACTGATTCTTGACTGGGCTTAGCCGCGAAGGTAGTTGAGGGCAAAACACAAACCATCCGATCACACAAGTTACAGTCTGATTCACTGTCCACGTTCCACTCCGCTTTATGAAGAGGACTGAGGAAAATGATTTTGAACGAACAGCGAAGGCAGAAATAAGAACGACAGAATGCACGGCAGCAGGCGAAGCATGCAAGGACTGGGGTGTATGTGAGTGCACACACTCCAGTACCCTGCAGGTCAGCACTCTTACAAACGGGAAGCCATGCATAACTTTGACCTCTCAGCGCAGGGGAGCATTATTTCTGCGCCCACGGTATCCCACAGCTGGAGTAGCTGAGGGTAACCCGACCACTCTCCCTTCATACACTCTGTGAGGAGACGGCCGAGCAGGAAGGCTGGAATCGGGTCGTCACGGCGGGGCCACCCCAGGCACAGGGACGGGACAACAGCGCCCAGTGCCTGGCTGCAAAGAGTCGTGGCAAGGAGGCGTCGGACGGACAGCGAGGATCAATAGTGAATCAGTGGTTACCTGCCGGCACGGTCCGTCTCCTTTCCTTCATGACCCACGTTAGTGCGGTGTCCTTTATTTCCTGACCCAGAGGTATACGGTTGTGGCGGTGTCCTTTAATTCCTGACCCAGAGGTATACCGTTGGTGCGGTGTCCTTTATTTCCTGACCCAGAGGTATACGGTTGGTGCGGTGTCCTTTATTTCCTGACCCAGAGGTATACCGTTGGTGCGGTGTCCTTTATTTCCTGACCCAGAGGTATACCGTGGTGGCGGGGTTCCTCGCAGTGTGGTAAGGCCCGCAACTCTTCATTTTCCCAAAGCGCCTTTCGGAAGGCAAGAACCTCAACTTTACCGTCTTGCCAGCAGATGGCGGGTCAGTCGGAAGGAGGCGAGAAAATGCCGCACGCTTCCTTCGTCAGCAGAGGCCGGCGATGTCCGGATGACTGGACAGTTTCAGCTTTGGGTCAACACTGGAAGAGTGCTAGCCATTACGGGCTGCTGCCACCCCCCTCACCCACGCCTCCTCCTCCTCCTCCCTACCCCCCACATCCACTCTAACTGCACACAGAAAGGGTTCTTCACCGAAAATGTCTAACAGTAGAGCTCGTTAGTCTCTTGCAAGCAAACGCTCTAGATCTGCAGGTCCCCCGTGCAGGAGTCACACGATCTGTTTGGGCGCGCGATGTTGGGTTCCCATTCAAACACTGACCAGTCCACGGTCGGTGCAGAATGGCGCAAGGTCATTTGCACTGTGCCTTATCTCTCTGTATCCACACTGAGAGTTACTTGCATGTCGGAGCCTCTTCTTCAATTTTGCTCCTTCCGCTCCCCCCTCTCCCCCTCCCCCTTCCCTCCACCCCCCACCCCCTCGAAAAAAGAAAAAAGAAAAGAAGAAAGAGAGAGAGAAAAAAAGTTAACGGCCATCA
>JABMCL010003576.1:0-12500 GCA_018857735.1 Alviniconcha marisindica | reverse complement strand
AACACCACCACCACCATCCCATTGTCGTCTTTATCTTCAACTTGTCTATCATATAGATACGGTAAAATGACGATAAAAGCAACAGTACTGAAAAATGCATTTAAACAAAATGACAATGAAGGTGATTATGAGTTTAAATAAAAATAAAGTGACGACGGCGAAAATGAGTAACTGACAATAAGATGACAATAGTGAGGAATCAATGAAACCAAATTATAACAACAGTAACGAATGACGGATTAAAGGACGACGACATGAAAAATAAGTAAAAATGGAATAAGGAAGGCAATGACAGCAAAGGGTAAACAAATCAAAATAACGACAATGACGATAATTTGGGATAAACGAGAACAAAATGATGGGAACGACGATAATGATGAATAAATAAAAACATGACTTCGACGAAGATGATTAGATGTGGAAGTGAAAGTAAATGACCTGACGACAATCACGAGGGATCAATAATGAGTGACAGCGACGAGGAAGAGGAAAAAGGAAATTAAAATGGAGATGACGTGTGGAAATTATAGTCCTTCCTCTGTGTCATGACAAGCGAGGTTGTTCAACCTCGCTTGACATGACACAGAGGAAGGACTATAATTTCCACACAACCTCGCTTGTCATGACACAGAGGAAGGACTATAATTTCCACACTACCTCGCTTGTCATGACACAGAGGAAGGACTATAATTTCCACACAACCTCGCTTGTCATGACACAGAGGAAGGACTATAATTTCCACACAACCTCGCTTGTCATGACACAGAGGAAGGACTATAATTTCCACACAACCTCGCTTGTCATGACACAGAGGAAGGACTATAATTTCCACACGTCACCTCGCTTGTCATGACACAGAGGAAGGACTATAATTTCCACGCAACGTCGCTTGTCATGACACAGACGAAGGACTATAATTTCCACACAACCTCGCTTTGTCATGACACAGAGGAAGGACTATAATTTCCACACAACCTCGCTTGTCATGACACAGAGGAAGGACTATAATTTCCACACAACCTCGTTTGTCATGACACAGAGGAAGGACTATAATTTCCACACGTCACCTCGCTTGACATGAACGAGGAAGGGACATAACCACGCAACCTCGCTTGACATGACACAGAGGAAGGACTATAATTTCCACACAACCTCGCTTGTCATGACACAGAGGAAGGACTATAATTTCCACACAACCTCGCTTGTCATGACACAGACGAAGGACTATAATTTCCACACGTCACCTCGCTTGTCATGACACAGACGAAGGACTATAATTTCCACACAACCTCGCTTGTCATGACACAGAGGAAGGACTATAATTTCCACACAACCTCGCTTGTCATGACACAGAGGAAGGACTATAATTTCCACACAACCTCGCTTGTCATGACACAGAGGAAGGACTATAATTTCCACACGTCACCTCCATTTAAATTTAATTTTCCCTCTTCCTCGTCACTTTGGGAATAACCTGCACGGCAACGGTGTTTTCTTTCCAAAATGTCGGGAACATCTTAGAATTCAAAACAACACAAACTTCGGGGAAAACACGGCTCCTTCCCAAAATGGTGTTGGAAGCGGAACATTCTCCGTTTTGTTGCGGTTGTTGTTTCTCTTTGATTTGTCGTTTGTTGTCCCGAGAGCTTTGGCGGTGCGTCATAACGACCGGAAAGGGACACAACCATGCCGTACACATTGGGCGATTTTGCTAGTTCGAACTTTGCACCACCTAAGTTGGCCAGTACCTGACCCAGTGTCCTTTGACCTCCAGACATGTGGCCAGTAAATCATCGCCATTTTGTTGCGCCCTTTTAAAACCAGAAGTAAGTGCTGCCTACTAATTCCACGAATATGTCGGCATTTAGTTGTTTAAGGTTTGCATTACAATAATCACATCTTAAATTTAATCAAATCGCACAGAGCAAACATTACTAGATATACACCTATGAAACAAGAAAAGAAAAAAAGGAAGAAAAAAGAACGAAAGAGAGAGAGAGAGAGAAGAGAGAGAGAGAGAGAGAGAGAGAGAGAGAGAGAGAGGGGGGGGGGGGGGGGGGGGGGGGGGGAAGGAAGCTATCGGGAATGATAGGGTTAAATGCGAGTTATCTGCAGAACCCTAGTCTCATGCGAAGGTTGAGGGACGTATTCCATTTTGTGCCAACGACAAAGACGCCGCACCGGAAGGAAATGGTCTTGTTAGTATCTGACTGTCCACAGGACTATGGACGCACGTCACCCACATTCCCAGCCTTCGTTTCCGGCTTGCTTTCCCCAGCGTGGCTGCAGCATAGACACATAGATAGGTACTTGTTTTTTTTTAACGCCATGGTTGACTGGCTTGGAGGACAGATACATAGATACTTGGTTTTTAACGCCATGGTTGACTGGCTTGGAGGACAGATAGATAGATACTTGGTTTTTAACGCCATGGTTGACTGGCTTGGAGGACAGAAACATAGATACTTGGTTTTTAACGCCATGGTTGACTGGCTTGGAGGACAGATACATAGATACTTGGTTTTTAACGCCATGGTTGACTGGCTTGGAGGACAGATACATAGATACTTGGTTTTTAACGCCATGGTTGACTGGCTTGGAGGACAGATAGATACTTGGTTTTTAACGCCATGGTTGACTGGCTTGGAGGATAGAAAGATACTTGGTTTTTAACCCCATTGTTGACTGGCTTGGAGGACAGATAGATAGATACTTGGTTTTTAACGCCATGGTTGACTGGCTTGGAGGACAGATACATAGATACTTGGTTTTTAACGCCATGGTTGACTGGCTTGGAGGACAGATACATAGATACTTGGTTTTTAACGCCATGGTTGACTGGCTTGGAGGAAAGATACATAGATACTTGGTTTTTAACGCCATGGTTGACTGGCTTGGAGGACAGATAGATAGATACTTGGTTTTTAACGCCATGGTTGACTGGCTTGGAGGATAGAAAGATACTTGGTTTTTAACCCCATTGTTAAACTGGCTTGGAGGACAGATAGATAGATACTTGGTTTTTAACGCCATGGTTGACTGGCTTGGAGGACAGATAGATAGATACTTGGTTTTTAACTCCATGGTTGACTGGCTTGGAGGATAGACAGAAAGATACTCGGTTTTTAACTCCATGGTTGACTGGCTTGGAGGATAGACAGAAAGATACTTGTTTTTTAACTCCGTGGTTGACTGGCTTGGAGAAAGAATGTCGCAAACCGAGACTTGCACTTTGTGTCGTGGCACCACTGCGCAGCGAGCAAGGGAAGCAATTCAAGCCGGTTGTGGAACTTGGTCTATTTTTTTCTTTGATGGAAGAACAGTGTATGTGACAGAAACCTGTTTTGGCTGTGTGTCTTCATTGGATTTCTCTAGAGAATGCTATGCGGCAATAACACTGTTTTTGTTATATTGACAAGACATTGTTTATGAGGTATTGACAAGACATTGTTTTCGACGTATTGACAAGACATTGTTTTCGACTTAATGACAACAACATTGTTTTCGTCGTATCGACAACAACATTGTTTTCGTCGTATCGACAACAACATTGTTTTCGTTGTGTTGACAGCTAAATTGTTTTCGTGGTATTGATCACAACATTGTTTTCGTTGTATTGAAAACAGCGAAGAAAGACGCGAGCAAACAAGAGCAAGTGGTGACTGAGCGACATGGAGATGATTGTTGGTTTCTTGCACAATTAAAGGCACGATGGATGTGCCTGTTGTTGTTTTTCGAGCTTTTTCTTCAAAGCTCCCAGAGAAGAGAAACTTTTTTGTGCATGTACGAATGCTGCGATGAAATGCGCGCAGTTGTTTCCGTCGGTATGATTTCTGGAAACTCTTTTTATGTACTGGAGGTGGCGGTTTACACGTTTTATGTGTAATTTGTACAAAATACTTTGAATGTGGTTTTGTTGGGGTACATTTCTATACATTAATGATGCAATGTCTATTGCAATGATACATTTTTGATGTTTTTATGTCATATTTATTTTAATCCATCTTACATCTATTCGTACGTATACATTTTGACGGGTTTGTACTATATTACTCAATCCCAGTTTGTTCCACATAATGCTGTGTGTATATATTTGTTTCTAGCAATGTTGTAGAATTTGATACCAAGTGTGTACATAAATGATTGCACTGTTGATTCTATGAGCGCTTTGTGGCGAGGAAGAAGTTTTGTATTCCTTTAAATGCAATAACCAAAACCTTTGAGAATGATGTAAAATAAAAGGATCATCTGTGATTTTCATTTCCCTGTGGCAAGTGGACAGACTTTAATGAGGTGTTCGTTTTATTTTTGTTGGTTTTGTAAAAAAGAAAGAAAAGAAAAGAAAAGAAAAAAAGAAAGAAAGAAAAAAGAAAGAAAAAAAGCGGTACTTCTACGGAGAAACAAACGCAAACGACTTTAAGTATGAATATTTCTGTAGGTTAAAAAAGAAAAGAAAAAAAGAAAAAAAGAAAAAAGGACAACCACCACTACCACCATCTAAACAAACAAGTCCAAAACCAATATGGAAAAAGTAGTCAACGCTAAGCCCAGATCCCACTGCTTGATTACTATCATGTCTGACAGCTCTCATTAAAGGGAAAAGTAATAATAATAAGAAAAACAAAAACATGAAATGTCTAAGTTAACAAACAACAACATTAACAGCAGCAGCAGCAGCAGCAGCAACAGCTACAACAACAATAACAACAACAACAACAACAACAACAACACACACACACACACACACACACACACACACACACACCACACACACACACACACACACACACACACACCACACATGCACGGCCATGAGTAAAAAAATTATAAATAGCAATATTGTCAAATGACTGCAGGAAGAGAGAGAGAGAGAGAGAGAGAGAGAGAGAGAGAGAGAGAGAGAGAGAGAGAGAGAGGAGAGAGAGAGAGAGAGAGAGAGAGAGAACTCGAACTCGAAAACTTTATTTTCCAAGGATTGTAGTTTAGGTTCATTTAGACCTGTCTAACAACTAGTCCTTGCTAAACTACTGAATAAGTGAAACATGGAGAAAGAGAGAGAGAGAGAGAGAGAGAGAGAGAGAGAGAGAGAGAGAGAGAGAGAGAGAGAGAGAGAGAGAGAGAGAGAGAGAGAACTCGAATTGGTTTAGTTCAATAAAAACTGTGTAACAACTAGCGCTAGTACTGAGAGAGAGAGAGAGAGAGAGAGAGAGAGAGAGAGAGAGAGAGAGAGAGAGAGAGAGAGAGAGAGAGAGAGAGAGAGAGAGAATGAGCACGCGGTTGTTGAATCAGCCGAAATGGGAAACCGTAACTCTTCGCCTGTTACAGACGATGGAGTTGTATCCGGGCACTGTTACCAAAATATGTTCCGGAGCTCTATGTTCCTGAAGTGTGTTTTTCCTGAATTCTGTGTTACTGAAGCGTGTTTTTTTTCTCTCGGAATTCTATGTTCCTGAAGCGTGTCTTTCCGGAGCTCTATGTTCCCGAAACGTGTTTTTCCAGGGATCTATGTTCCTGAAACGTGTTTTTCCAGGGATCTATGTTCCCGAAGCGTGTTTTCCCAGAGCTCCATGTTCCTGAAGCGTGTTTTCCCAGAGCTCTATGTTCCTGAAGCTATATGGTTTCCCGGAACTCTATGTTCTCGGAGCTATATGTTTTTCTGGAGCTCTATGTTCCCGAAGCTATATGTGTTCCTGGAGCTCTATGTTCCCGGAGCTCTATGTTCCCGAAGCTGTATGTTTTCCTGGAGCTCTTTGTTCCCGAAGCTGTATGTTTTCCTGGAGCTCTATGTTCCCGAAGCTCCATGACTGTGTGCAAAGTTCTATGTTTCCAGAGCTCTGTGACCTAGCAGCACTATCGTTTTCCTGAGCTGTCTGAACCCGGAGCTATTTACTTTCCCGGAGTTCTAAGCTCCCGAAACTAGGTTTCTGGAACTCTCTGTTCCAGGATATCAGTATTCTCGAAGCTCCACGTTCCCGGAACTCCATGTTCCCAGAGCTCAATGTTCTAGGGACTCTATGTTCCCGGAGCTTTATGTTCCCAAAGCTCTGCACTTTTAGGGCTGTATGTCCCCGGAGCTATGTTCCCAGAGCATTATGTTCCCGAAGATCTATGTTTCCGTAGCGTTTCTGTTTGCGGAGCTCTGCGCTCTAAAGAAATCTCTGTTCGTGGAACTTTCTCTTCCCGAGGTTCTATGTTTCCGGAGCTTAATGTTCCCAAAGCTCTATGTTTCGGAGCCTTATTTTGCTGCAGATCTCTGTTCTCGGCGCTTTTTGTCCCGGAACTCTATGTTCCCAGAGCTCCATGTTCCGGAAGCACTATGTTCCCAGAGCTCCATGTTCCGGAAGCACTATGTTCCCTGAGCTCCATGTTCCAGAAGCACTATGTTTCCAGAGCTCCGTGTTCCGGAAGCACTATATTCCCAGAGCTCCATGTTCCGGAAGCACTATGTTCCCAGAGCACCATGTTCCGGAAGCACTATGTTCCCAGAGCACCATGTTCCGGAAGCACTATGTTCCCAGAGCTCCATGTTCCGGAAGCACTATGTTCCCAGAGCTCCATGTTCCGGAAGCACTATGTTCCCAGAGCTCCATGTTCCGGAAGTACTATGTTCCCAGATCTCCATGTTCCGGAAGCACTATGTTCCCAGAGCTCCATGTTCCGGAAGCACTATGTTCCAAGAGCTCCATGTTCCGGAAGCACTATATTCCTGGAACCTTAGGTTCTCGCAGCTCTATGTTGCCGGAGCGTCCCCCCCCCCCTCCCCTGCCCCCCAGAAGCTCTATATTTCCGGGGTTTTATGTTCCAGAACGTCATGTTCTCGAATCTCCATGTTTCCGCGATTTTATGTTCTAGAACGTCATGTTCTCTTAGCGTCTTGTTCCCGAAGCTCTGTGTTTCCGGAGTTTTATGTTCCAGAAGGTCTATGTTCCCGGAGCGTTTTGTTCCCGAAGCTCTATGTTCAGGCTGCATTGTGATCCGGCAACTCTATGTGTTCCCCGGGCGGTGTTAAGGGTTTGGGGTTAGGGTTTGAGTTAGAATTAGGGTTAGTGGCTATAGGGTTAGGGTACATATTGAGGGAATATTTATGGATATCAACCGACGAAGTGAGTGTGTGTTTGCGTGAAAGAGAAAAGCACTGCTAGGAAGTTAATGAATGAAACACATAATACTTGTCTGGCGAAAGAGCGAAGAAGTACAGAACTTCTGAAGCCAAGAACCTCGGGGAACATGTTTCTTTTTTTCTTTTCTTTTTTAGGAATACCAAGAAACATAAGAGTTTCGGGAACATAGAGCTGAACGCCATTATACTGCTATTGTTATGTTCCCAAAGCATGGTACAATGGAGCGGGCTGGTACAGCTGCAGGTGGTAAAAATGACGTAGGTCCGCGTGCATCTTACGTCAGTTGGACCAGTTTGCTTTACGTCCACAGAAGCGAGATGGCTTATTAGGGACGGGGACAGGGGGGGGGGAGACGAAAGAGTGAAGGCCGACCGCGGATATCGCCAGAAAAGACCGGAGAGACCGTGGACCGCCGCCAGAACAATGGAAATGTTAAGGCGGTGTCCCCTCGCCATTGCCCAGCGACTAGTGCACTGCGCAATTGCTGTTTCAGCTGCCGTGCTGGGCAGAGTCACAAGGACAATGTCCGTTGCACTGCACGTCAGTTGGGCTGCGGGAACCCGATTGTAAGACGGCAAGGAGTAGACGCCTGAGAGAACACTGACACGAATTTTGCTGTTAGACAACCATCGTTCTGTTCTGCATGGCCCATAAGCACGATGGGCAAATAAAGTCAAAGGCAGACAGCCCCTAATCCCGATTTGCCAAATAGTCCATAAGCCGGGCTCTTGTTCCACATTCACGAATCGTCAAAATATTGTAACGGGAAATAATGATCTATTTCGTAGCAGAAAATGTTATATTTTATAACAAGAAATGGTACTTTTTGTTGTAGGAGATAGTTTAAATATTTGTGACAGGAATGAATGTTACATTTTGTAACAGGAAATACCGTTACATTTTATAGCAGGAACGTTTACATTTTGTAACAGAAAATAATGTTACATTTTATAACACCAACAAAATGTAACAGGACTGCTCACATTTTGTGATATGAATGGCTATACAGAATACAAAATACGTGTTAATATGCTTATTAACACGAAATGATGTCGCGTTTTAAAACATTAAAGGAAACATTTTGTCAAAGGAAATAACGTTACGTTTTATAACAGGAAGTAATTTGCATTTTATATCAGAAAAGGAGACATTTTGCTGCAGGAAATAATGTGACAGTTTATAATACGTCCGGCTGTTTGCCTATAACGGTGGGTCTCTTTTAGGAGGAACTGTGGCGTAAGTTGTTTAGGGAAATAGTCTGCTTGGTGAACTGTACAGACAAAAGACCCCTCTATTCAGCTGTGCAAAGTAAATTGCATGAAATCAATTGATTATTTACTGCAGCTCATTTCTGCGACATTTTTTTTCAAGGGGCGAGCGATCTGTCCGCGCCATTGCATTTTTTGGGGACGCACGTCCAACACGTTGACAACTTGAAGAGTGGACATGGATCGCTCCACTCAAGAATGTTGAGTTGAATGTCGGTGTATGTGATCATGTCTTTCTACAATATTGTTTTACAGATTAGAATGAACTAGAGTTGAACTGATCTTGATGATATTCTTTCCGCGTGTGGTGTATACAGAGTACCGAATAACGCACAATGGTTGTATTGGTTGTACATACTTATTCTTAACAGACCCGTTTTTTGTTGTTTTATTTTTCTTTGTCGGAGGGGATGTCATGAACCACGATCTTCAATTGATGAACATCGTTTTTGTGTGTATTGACTTTGAATTATTGTAATGATAGTTTGCGTATTCCTTATTTTGTTCTATTAATTTTTGGTGCTATTGTAAAGACCCCCATCATCCCTCCGCTCCCCCCCCCCACCCCCACCTCCCAATTGTTCCCATTTCTGGCACCTCCACCACCGAAGCTGATGCTGTTTGCATGGCTTAGTGTCATTACTTCACTGTTTCTGAGGCTGTTCTTGCGAGCAAGGATAAAAACGCTGTTATCATTCAATTCTCAAATTCTCAAACACACAAAAGAAAAAGAAAAATGTATCCAATAGGACAATACAAAACATGCACAGAGTTTCATATGCATATGGCCCTATTAAAATAACCGTTTCCTTTCAAACTTCTTTACAATTCGTTATTATTATAATTATTATAATTATTATTATATGCCTTAACATGTGTTGTTTAAAAAATCTTGATTCTCCACTTTTGAAGAAGAGTACGATTTACTGAATCAATAATACACTTACGATACTTTTTATCCTGTATCATTGTTAAACTGCAGCATACATAGTAAGTAAGTAAGTGAGAAATCCGTTTTTAGCCTGGTTCACATATGAAGGCTTGTAAGTCAACGGAAAAGTTTGTACGGGTATTTTATTGCTTACTACACTGCAAATACCTTTTTGTTCTTGATACTATACTTAATTAAGGCCACTGTGTAAAATTTCATCAATCATATTTATTTATTGTTACAGTGTTCGTCGTTCATCTTTTAAACATGGTCAATTAATAAACAACAGTATTTTTATTTCCGTATTTTCCTGCATATGTCAAAGTGGGCTATAAAAATCGTGTGCATTCTCAACCATTTCGATGTCCAAGGGAAGTAATAGGACAAAAACTGTTGCGGTCGGAATTGTCGACTGCCTCCTTTTAAGCTGTTTTGGTAACGGTTCTGTGCCGAGTAGATTAAAACTACCTTATCACATAGTTTATCAGGTACCCTCCCCTCTCCCTCCTCCCCTGGTTATCTTTGCATTTTTTATTATGTTATAGTGATAAGATACTGTCATGGCTGTCTTTTGCTACTTTTGCTGCATAGTTCTACTTTTTATGCCACTTATGTAGATTATTTTTGTTGTTGTCGACGTTGGTTTCAAGATTTGACATGTGTGATACCTTTCGATGTGATCCTACGTCGGTGGCGTTATTAGTACTACAAACCGACCTGTCTTTGAATTAAAAAAATAAAAATAAAAAAGATATTCGCTACTATGCACAACTAATTAAATTAGTGTTTTGAATCTCAGTCCATGCCCATGTATCGGATACAGAGAGAGAGAGAGAGAGAGAGAGAGAGAGAGAGAGAGAGAGAGAGAGAGAGAGAGAGAGAGAGAGAGAGAGAGAGAGAGAGAGAAGAAGACGACAGACAAGACAGATTATTTTATTGTCAGGCCTCCGGCCCATTACAACAGGAGTGAACATTCAGGCAATTCGAAATTCTCATGGATCCAATGACGGACTTAAACTCAGTTTTCTAATGCTTAAAGCTTTAAAAACGAAGGTGGATAATTTCTCTATGGTGGGTGCGTTCGTGCTAGCTAATAATAAGGAAAATTTAAACATGGATGGTTGTCTATGGTACTTTGGTGGAATAAGTTCATCTCTCAAGGCTGTATACTTTGGACATACTAATACAAAATGTACTTCTGTTTCTGGCGTATTACAGAATGGACAATTTATATCCCTGTCGCGAGCAAAGGATCTATACTGTAGGTAATGACATTTTAATGCAGACATTTCAATTCTGAATCTAGTAAATACTCTCCGCACGCTTATGTTGTTAAGAGTTCGAAGATACTGACTGAGTACTAATGACTGATTGAAATTAGAGTATACGTTATAAAAATCGTGTGAACCCAGAGCAGCATGCCAGTCTTGTTTAAAGCAATCTATAAGCCTCAACTTAAACTCTTTAATAAACGAGTTTACATTACCAACACCTTGCATTTCCCAAACCACACCAAAGCCAAATTTGAATAAAACATTTCGAACTTTGCAAGCCCATGTAGTATAGTTCTGTCTTTGAAGATTTAATAACATATTATAAGCTTTTCTGGGGTACCTTCTGTCATCCATACACGTCAGGCGCAGCCAAAACTTTATACATCTGGCATACGTGTTTACAAAAAGGGGGTGTCTGCCCGTTTCGCCATATATTAAATGTTTGGGGGACACCCAAGAACCTTTTCAAAGCTGATAAATGTACTCTTTCGATACTTTTCTGGTTATCTGACAGTCCCCATACTTCGGAACCATAAGTCAAATAGGCTGTATCTGGCAATCAAACATTTTTAAAAAGATTTCTGGTGAATGCTCACCAGTCGACCATAAAAGTTTCATAATTGCTAGCATTCCCTTTCTGGTTCGATCTGCAAAGTCGTTTAGAGTAGGTGAGAACGTGAGCCTTGTAAAGTAGACTCCCAGGTACTTGTACATGTTTACAACTTCAAGTTCCTCGTTACCAAAGCACCAGTTTTCATTCAGAGCAAGATGACCCCCATTCCTGAAAACAACTATGTTAGACTTATCCAAATTTACAATCAAATCGAGACGCTTGGCAGTGTTAAACAGAACATTCAGCTGAGTCTGAAGACCAAAGACACTATCAGACAACAAAACGACGTCGTCAGCAAATAACAAAATCAGCAATTCGATCAAATCAGGAGCTAACTGGATGCCATGCTTGCCACTTTCAATGATGTCCTTCATCAGTTCGTTAATAAACAACGAAAAAAGAATTGGTACACACACTTCACCCTGCTTCAAACCACGAGGACATAAGAATACATCCTCCCCCCCCCTCCCACCCCCATCACGAACTCGAGCCGTTTCTGTGCAGTACAGTCCACAATTTTGTTCTGCATATCGTGTCAAAAGCTTTACGAAAATCAATAAAGGCCACATACAGTTTTCTGTGCCTCAGTAGCTGTTTCTGGACTAACGCTAAAAGAGTAAAAATATGGTCAAAAGTACTACGTTCTTGCCTAAAACCGGCCTGTTCTTCTCCAATTATCTCATTATCATCTATCCAGTTGGTAATCCGCTTATTCAACACAAAACTGTACAGTTTACTGCATATGTTGAGCAATGATATACCCCTGCAATTACCCGGTACGTTTATATCCCCTTTCTTATGTAAAAGATGCACGATTGCCAACGACCATTCGTCAGGAAATAAACCATGATCAAGAGAGAGAGAGAGAGAGAGAGAGAGAGAGAGAGAGAGAGAGAGAGAGAGAGAGAGAGAGAGAGAGAGAATAGAACTCAGAACTTTATTACACAAGAGATTAAGATTTTAGGCATTGCTATTCTTACAATCTGTCCCTGCTAAACTACATGCCAATAGGCTACACATAAAACAATAGTAACAACATTGACTACCAGAGTAATGATGAAAAGATGATAGTCGGGGGGGGGAGGGGGAGGAGAAGAGAGAGAAAAGAGAGAGGAGGATAATTTTAAAATCAAAAGTTTGAGAGAGAGAGAGAGAGAGAGAGAGAGAGAGAGAGAGAGAGAGAGAGAGGGGGGGGGGGGTGTGTGTGAAAGGGTATCTTATGTATTTGTAAGCCCGGGCTCTTACGAGATATGGCGCCATGAAGTATCTATTACTAACATTTTTATTATAAAT
>JABMCL010001895.1:495000-501668 GCA_018857735.1 Alviniconcha marisindica | reverse complement strand
GATTATATACATATCACTACACTGTCACCACCAGAATGACTCCTGCATTAAGGTGGGCAGCGATGAGAGCCATTTTAATGTTTCGTGAATTGTAGGGAACAAAAATCACAAAATAGTGTCCACAGACTGCAACTTTTGAAGAGAAAGGAGAGCCGAAGCGGATGCGAAGCAAGGCCAAACCGGCTCACAATATTAGGAACGGGTCTACACATCCTTTTTTGTGTGTGTTTTTTTATCGGCGAGTCAGCCTCTGTGACGCAACACTTAGCACGCTTACCGCACGGTCCTGTCTTTTCTGAAAACCGGCTATTGATTTTGTAGCGTTCAGACATCCGTGACGATTATAACAGGGTGCAGGTTCCGGGCGTTGAAAGCGCGTGAAGAATACAAGTTCCAAAACAAATATGATCGTGAGGCTAGAAACAGCTGCAGAAGAAAATCTATGTGTGTGTGTGTGTGTGTGTGTGTGTGTGTGTGTGTGTGTGTGTGTGTGTGTGTGTGTGTGTGTGTGTGTGCGAGAGAGAGAGAGGGGGGGGGAACAGAGACAGAGAGAGAGAGACAGGCAGACAGAGACAGAGAGACAGAGACAGACACATACAAAGAGAGAGAGAGAGAGAGAGAGAGAGAGAGAGAGAGAGAGAGAGAGAGAGAGAGAGAGAGAGAGAGAGAGAGACAGACAGACAGACAGACAGACAGACAGACAGACAGACAGACTGACAGACAGACAGGCAAACAGACAGACAGACAGACCTAGTGTGTGTGTAAATGGCATTGCCGCGCGTTGCAGTGGCTGTACATTTGAGACCTAGTTTCTTCTAGAGACCGTGTGTGCGTGCGTGCGTGCGTGTGTGTGGGTGGTGTTGGTTGTGTGTGTCTGTGTTTTTGTGTGTGTAAGTGAGTGTGTGGTGTTGGTTGTGTGTGTGTGGTGTTGTGTGTGTGTGTGTGTGTGTGTGTGTGTGTGTGTGTGTGTGTGTGTGTGTGTGTGTGTGTGTGTGTGTGTGTGTTTGTGTTTGTGTGTGTGACTCAGTGTATATGTTTAATTCTTGCTTTGTTTTTGATTTCTGCACATTCACGTTAACCAACTCCCCCACCTCCCATTATGTTCTTTGTAAAGCACTCAGGGCTTTTTAAGATTCTGCGCTTTAGAAATGATCCTTATTGTCATTATTATGTGTGTGCTCTTTTCAGCCCGGAAACCTTACGGGCTGGGGCAGTGAAGGGGTTAAGGCCTCATTTTGTGTCAGTCTGCTGCCGCTTTGTTAAGGACAAAGTCCGCTGAGCGGACTATACCGACATGAGTCCCGGCAGGAGCGGTGGGAAAATCTTTTTCTGCAGGGTCAACTTTCTGTGCTGACTCTTATTTCGGTATCCGTTCCACCCCCGTGTTACCGCAGTAGCACGTAAAAGATCCAGGTCATTCTGTCAAAAGTGGAGGTGGCAGGTTACAGCTAAACACGCATGCACCTTACGTATGTGGCTTTGCATGAAGTGACGTGACATGGTGCGTGATTGTATGGTGTATAAAGAACACGCCGAGACGGGCAGCAGTTTCACGTGGCACCAGCCATGTCAGCGCTATAACTTTAAGTACACAACTTAGTTGGAGATTCAAAAACGCCGTCTCTTGTGTGCCTGCGTGCGTGCATGATTGCGCGCGTGCGTGCGCGTGAGTGCCTGCGTGCGTGCGTGCGCGTGAGTGCGTGTGTGTGTGTGTGTGTGTGTGTGGTATGTGGTGTGGTGTGGTGTGGTGTGGTGTGTGTGTGTGTGTGTGTGTGTGTGTGTTTGCTTGCGTTTTAGGGTTGTTTATTAATTGAGGCACAGATTCACTCCGCTAATTAACACATCAGTGCAGAATTACGAGCATCTCTGTGTTAGCCCAGTTCAACATGGTATACATGTAGGCACTCGAGAAACCCCATAAGCGCTCCACTCCGTCTTTTAGACGTTCCCCAAAGCTGCCTTTAAAACAGTTCAAATGAGAGCGAGAGAGAGAGAGAGAGAGAGAGAGAGAGAGAGGAGAGAGAGAGAGAGAGAGAGAGAGAGAGCCTGACCTACGATGGCTAACGCTCTTTTTCTCTTTGTGTGAGCAACGTGTTTACGAGTGCATGTAGTTTTAAAGGGAACACCATTCAAAGGAGAAGCTGGCATGAAAACTTAGAAATAATTATGCACATAATTAGTTCCTAGCTGCAGGTTTGGTATGGTTGTCCTGTCAAATATGAGTTCAACAGACGTACCTTTCTGTTTTGTTTTGCTTTCAATCTGAGCTCGCCAGGGCCCCAGTCATCATTCGCTCTGTACCAGTGAAGACTATGTACTTTACTGGCATGAATGTCTTTGGTAGTTTTAGCTTGTGAGAGCCTACATGCATGCACTGTGTGTATCTGGCGCTGTGAACACGAAAGGTTTTGCGTGGACGTTTTTGTGTGCCGTATACAACATTTCACTCATTCATTCATTCATTCAAGATCACACACACACACACCACACACACACACGCACGCACGCACGCACGCACGCACGCACGCACGCACGCACGCACGCACGCACGCACGCACGCACGCAAGCACGTAGGCGCACGCACGCAAGCACGCACGCGCACGCGCACACACGCACGCACGCACGCACGCACGCACGCACGCACGCACGCACGCACGCACGCACGCACACGCACCACACACACACACACACACACACACACACACACGAAAGGAGAAGAAAGAAAGAAAAAGGATCGTGACTTAATAGTATAACAGACACTGGTGCAACACACACCATCCTTACGGTCATACCGCCAAAGGCACAGACCGCTAGAAACAATAATGATGGCAGTAGGGCCAACACGGCCATAATTATCAGTTTTCACCACGTCTAACGTTTCTACTGGACTTAACAAACAATAGGCAGGCGTAGAAAGAGCCAGCACTGGACGATCTTCTTTGAAAAGGAGGAGAAAGAGCCATCGTCAGTCAGACGAACATTGAAACAGTTTTAAAGGCAACGTTGGGGGAACTTCTGAGAGACAGGATGGAGCGCATATGGGCTTTTCCGAGCGCATAGATACCATCTTGAACTGAACTGAACTGAACTGATTGAACAAAACTGCTGTTAGTGGATTTCTTTCCCAGACCCACCGACAATGTCTGTGAAGTTTCTTCTTGATTTACACAAAACTTTATTCAAGTTCAAAGCAAAGATACAATAAAACCTTCATGAGCACAGCAACAAGTTTGACAATGACAATAACAACAATAACAGTAACAACAACAATAAAAATATACTTTATTCATCCCAGCGGGAGATTAAAGCTGTCGTTCGATCTTAATTTACATTAACGCACTAATAAGAACTGAATTTCACTTATCTCAATAATTCAAAGTCACGAAACACACACACACACACACACACACACACACACACACACACATACACACACACACACGCACGCACGCATGCACGCATCCACGCACACGCACACACACACACACACACACACACACACACACACATGTTCACACTGTTAGAAATACACCCCCTTTCTCTCAATATGCACACACACACACACACACACACACACACACACACACACACACACACACACACAGCACAACACCCCCTTTCTCTCAATATGCAGACAGAGAGACAGACAGACAGACAGACACACACACACACACACAACACACACACACACACACACACACACACACACACACCACACACCATGTTCACACTGTTAGAAATACACCCCCTTTCTCTCAATATGCAGACACGAGAGACAGACAGACAGACAACACCACACACACACACACACACACACACACACACCACACACACACACACCACACATGTTCACACTGTTAGAAATACACCCCCTTTCTCTCAATATGCAGACAGAGAGACAGACAGACAGACAGACAGACACACACACACACACACACACACACACACACACACACACACACTGTTAGAAATACACCCCCTTTCTCTCAATATGCAGACACACACACACACACACACACACCACACACACACACACACACACACACACACCACACACACACACACCACACACTGTTAGAAATACACCCCCTTTCTCTCAATATGCAGACAGAAGACAGACAGACAGACAACACACACACACACACACACACACACACACACACACACACACACACACACACACACTGTTAGAAATACACCCCCTTTCTCTCAATAGCACACACACACACACACACACCACACACACACAACACACACACACACACACACACACACACACACACACACACACTGTTAGAAATACACCCCTTTCTCTCAATATGCAGACACACACACGCACACACACACACACACACACGCACGCACGCATGCACGCATCCACGCACACGCACACACACACACACACACACACACAACACACACACACACACACATGTTCACACTGTTAGAAATACACCCCCTTTCTCTGAATATGCAGACACTAAAGCTTGTGGCTTAGACGTTGAGGTGTGCTCATTTAGAGACGTTGAGGTGTGCTCATTTAGAGGCATGCTGAGAAGGGAAGGAAAAGACACTTGAACGGCTGAAGAACGTCATGCTTCTTCGCTGCAAGCTCCCTAACGCAATAATGATAACAACAACAACAGTAATGATAACGATAATAGTGATGATGTTGATACTAACAATAATGATAATATTAAAAGATGATGATTATGAACATTACAACAACAACAATGACAACAACAGCAACAACAACAACAACACATAACAGTAATGTTGATAATATTAATAATAATGAGTATACATAACTTTCGGCGCAAAATCGTGCCTGGGAAAGATTATCCTAGGTGCACACACGCACACATACACACAGGCACTCGCACATAGGAGAATACTGACTATAATTATACAAAGTCATTTACAGCCAACCGAAACATTCAACAAGCAATAGCCCGTTACTTACAAAGACACGAACTATGTAACACAATTGTAACACGACAAATATATCAAGAAGACGCCACACGTATCAAAGCAATAGAAGATATGTTTATTCGCCGGATAAAAAAAAAATTCATTATCTCGGGGTGGGACTATTCGACTGTCTCTCTGTGTCTCTGTCTCTGTCTGTCTTTGTCTCTCCCTCTCTCCTCCTCCTCTCTGTCCCTCCGTCCTCCCCCCTTCCCCCCTCTCTCTCCCTCACCCCCTCTCTCTCCCTCACCCCCTCTCTCTCTCTCTCTCCCTCACCCCCTCTCTCTCCCTCACCCCCTCTCTCTCCCTCCCTATCTCTCTCCTCTCCCCTTCCCTGCTTCATCTGTGTGTGTGTGTGTGTGTGTGTGTGTGTGTGTGTGTGTGTGTTGTGTGTTGTGTGTGACTGAAACAGGATAGAATACCGGCTTCAAATGCTTCGCTTTACTGCCGGGTGGGGAGGGGGGGAGGGGGGGGAGGGAGGAATTCCCCCTTTTAATGTCTGTCTTCTCAAATCACTGAGCGCCCCCACCCCCTCCCCCGTCCCTGAAGTAGATTAAAAGGTAACACGGACAGTAAATGTCACTTCCGTGATTTGATAACTTGCTTTTCATACTGATAATGATCTTCGTCGTTGGCTGGGTGCTAAATGTCAAACACAATCGATCAATCAGTTAGACATCCACCCATGCCCAACCAGACACGAAAAGCATGCAGCTACAATTACGGATGGGGTGGTGGTGGTGGTGGTGGTGGAATTCTTACGACCAGAATAATACAAGCTACCGGAGGGAGGTGGTGGTAAGTAAGAAACTTGGTGTTTTACGCCCAGTCAACCAGTGCGGTTATATCAGGGCGAGGGGAGGGGGGAGGGGTGTGGGCGGGGGGATGGGAGGGGTGGGGTGGGGGGGGGGGGGGCGGGAGAGAGAGAGAGAGAGAGAAAAGAAACCAGTCTTTAAGAACTGTGGTAAAGCTACACACCGTACCTTAGGTCTTCATAGATTCGAAAAGCATCCAAGAACAACAAAGAGCCGATGCCCACACAAACAACCGCCACACCGACAGTCGCCATCACCATCGACGACCGACGCGGGTCGCCGGCGCTCTCCTTCTTCCGTCGTGTGGAGGACAACTTCTCAACCTCCACGCTCAGCTCAGCCTTGATTTCCGCTGGGGTCTGCATCGTGCTTGGCGAAGACCGACCGGAGCACGTGCAGCACGCTGCCGCTGCGTGGACAGAGGTGTCACCGGCGAGAGACGCGTTTGTGAAGTCATTTCCTGCGGTGGACCAAGCGGGGTCGACGTCTGCTGCACCGGAAGTCGTCCCGACAGCGGTTGGTAGTGTGGAGTGCGGCGCGTCGGTTGCTGTCGGGGTGGGCGCCGCCGTCGTCGTCGTCGTCGTCGAGGCGTTGCTGGTTGTTGTTAGACGATGCGCGGCAGTTGCCGTGGTCGTGGTAGTCGCTTCAGAGTCTGTAGTGGTCGATTGCGTGGTGATCAGTTCCTCCTCTTCCGTGGACATGTGGGTGGTGGGCTCAGCTTGGGTCGTGGGCGGTTGGGTCGTCGTTGAGGCGTTGCTGGTTGTCGGACCTTGCGTGGCAGTTGCTGTTCCGGCCGTGGTCGTGGTCGTGGTCGTGGCCTCAGTCCCCGGTGCCGTGCTCACCTCAGAGTCTGTAGTGGTCGGTTGCGTGGTGGTCAGCTTCCCG
>JABMCL010001895.1:490000-492500 GCA_018857735.1 Alviniconcha marisindica | reverse complement strand
GACAGGCAGACAGACACAGGCAGGACGGACAGACTAGAACGACAGACAGAAAGACACACGCAGGACGGACAGACCAGAACAACAGACAGACACACGCAGGACGGACAGACCAGAACGACAGACAGACACACGCAGGACAGACAGACCAGAACGACAGACAGACAGACACAGGCAGGACGGACAGACCAGAACGACAGGCAGACAGAAATACGCACGCAGGACGGACAGGCAGCCGGTAAGAGAGAACAGAACGACAGACAGACAGAAATACGTGACAAGCAGGCACTGAGAGAAAAAGACAGACACGGACAGACAGGCAGGCAGGTAGAAAGATAAGCAGCGGGCAGGCAGGCAGGCAGGCAGGCAGAGACAGACAGGTACCGAGACAGGTAGAAAGGCAGCTAGATTACAGGCGGAGACAGACAGACAGCCAGACAGACAGACAGAGAAGCAGAAGCCTAGACAGACTGACAGGCTGTACTGACAGGCAGTAAGACTGACAGACAGACACTGAGACAGACAGAGAAGCAGAAACCTAGACAGACTGACAGGCTGTAATGAGAGGCAGTAAGACTGACAGACAGACACTGAGACAGACAGAGAAGCAGAAACCTAGACAGACTGACAGGCTGTACTGACAGGCAGTAAGACTGACAGACAGACACTGAGACAGACAGTAGAAGCAGAAACCTAGACAGACTGACAGGCTGTAATGAGAGGCAGGAAGGCTGACAGACAGGCTGTCTACCAAGAGACTCACAAACAGAATCAAACTCTAAGCAGCGATACAAATATAAAACAGAACGAGGCCCAGAGCGCTCGTGCAGAGTCAACACGTACACAAGGGAGTTAATTGGGGTATTTAGTTACGTATTTCAAGCACTAATTAACTCCCTTGTGTGTTGATCTCTAAGCATCGGATTACGACATTCCGTCCACGAGGGAGGGTGCCGGAAAGCTATAGGGTTGGAGTATGAAACCGTGGACCTACAGATTATAATTATGCAGGTCCATGTTTAAAGCAGGGACCTATACATATTATGTGTAGGTCCATGTTTGAAGCAGAACGGACGTCGCGGCAGACATGACACTTACGCGAAATGCACGATCTCCGAATGTCCCCAGAAGCGTTACTCGCAGCGTTTCTTCTGCACTTCGGGGGCGCCTTGCCGAAGGAGAGGGTGCAGGTCTGTGAGCCGGTGTTGTAGTTGTACCACCAACATCGGGAGGAGTCCGTCTTGATTTCAGCCTCACATTCTGCTTCACAATGCTGCGACGACACCGTGAGTAGGTGCAAAGCTAGACTCTCGTCTTCGGAAAAGGTGCACTTGCTCCTTGCAGTTGGGATGTAGTTGCAGGCCTCTGAAAAACAAGGACAATGGATTGATTTTGTATGTCGGTTTTTTTCTTCTCTCTGTCGTACTGTCTTTTTCCCCCCTTCGTCTTCTTCTTCTTCTCCCCCCCCCCCCCCACCCCCACACCCCCCCCCCCTTTTTTTTCTTTCTTTCTCCCTTTTGTTGTTGTTGTTCTTTTTTGTTGTTATTGTTTTGTTTGATTTGTTTGTTTTTTTCTTTGTTTTTCGTTTCTCTCTCTCTCTCTCTCTCTCTCTCTCTCTCTCTCTCTCTCTCTCTCTCTCTCTCTCTCTCTCTCTCTCCTCTCTCTCTCCTCTCTCTCTCTCTTCATTTGTTTCGTTCGTTGTTCGTAAACTGACGAATATCTCCTGCCTCTCTCATCTCTCTTCTCTTCTCTCTCTCTCTCTCTCTCTCTCGTCTCTCTCTCTCTCTCTCTCTCTCTCTCTCTCGGGGGTGGGGGGTGGGGGCGGGGTGTTGAAAGAAGAGGCAAATAGGTACACTTAAATTATTCAGACAGCCTTTTTTTTTCCAAACTCGGGAACCCATATTTACAGAGGAAGGTCCGACAACGATAAACAACAGCAACACAATACCGTTATTTATGTCCCTGAGAGTCACGTGACCCAGCAGGGGAGTGAAAGTAAAGAGGCAAATATCTACACGTAAATTATTCAGACAGCCTTTTTCCAAACAATACTGGGAAACCGACATTTAAAGAGCAAGGTACGACAGCAGAAAACACAACAACAAAAAACCCGGAAAACCGTCATTTATGTCATGTCCCCGAAAGACACGTGACCCAGCGGGTCGATTGCAGATAATACCAGTTTGCAGCCGAATTTTACAGCGCTGTCTGCTGTTGTCTGAAATTAAACTGCGGAGGTTTTGTCCGGAATCCATGGGTAACTTCACAGCAAAAGTGAAGATTAAACAACGTTCGTGCTTCATCGTTTCTGACTATTGACTGGCAGGGAGAGAGAGAGAGAGAGAGAGAGAGAGAGAGAGAGAGAGAGAGAGAGAGAGAGAGAGAGAGAGAGAAATAACACCACCCAGACAGAGACACAGAGAGAGAAGAATAACATCACCCACACAGAGAGAGAGGGGGGAGAGATAGAGAGAGAGGGGGAGAGAGAGAGAGAGAGAGAGAG
>JABMCL010001895.1:475000-482500 GCA_018857735.1 Alviniconcha marisindica | reverse complement strand
AAACACTCCCACGACGAAGTGGAATAGCAAATTCACCGATCGTCGCATCATGGACAGTATCCGTCTGAGAGAGAAGAGAGAAGAGAAGAGAAGAGAATATTACACAAGGATAATGATTTAAGCATAAGAGAGAGAGAGAGAGAGAGAGAGAGAGAGAGAGAGAGAGAGAGAGACAGACAGACAGACAGACAGACAGACAGACAGACAGACAGACAGACAGACAGACAGACAGACAGACAGACAGACAGACAGACAGACAGACAGAGACAGAGACATAGACAGAGACAGAGAGAGATCGTGGCATGCCCGCGTACATGGTTGTACACACCCACACACGCGCGCCATACATACATACATACATACATACATACATACATACATACATACATACATACATACATACATACATACATACATACATACATACATACACACATGTATGCGACTATTATGCTGCGACTGGCCATTTTTCTGCGACTTGACACACACACGCACAACAACAACAGCAACACATTCTCATTTATAAACGCACATGTACATGTATACACAGTCTGACACAGCATGAAAGACCTGCAACATGCAGTCGATGTAGCTGTTCGCTCCCGGGGTAGAACACTGACTCTACCTCTCCTGCTTTAATTCTGTGATCGAGAGTGGAATGAAAGAGTGCATGTAGCGATACTTTGGGAATCTGTAACATCTACCTGAGGGAAGCAGCTAATATTCTGAGTGAAGGACGTGCGTGGGATCAGAGCAGACATTTTGTGTTTGTCGGACTAGGGTCTGTTCAAAGATTTCCTGGATACGGATACGGATGATTTATTCATTTAGGCCATTGCCCCTCATGAAGGGGTGCGGGTGGATGACCTACCACCTCACAGTACATACTATAGTTGTGCCTATGAGCAAGAAAACCAACAGACTAACGACAATGTACTTGACTCCGTACTGACAATGACAGTGTGATTGAATTATGAACTTAAAATGCTACGTAAATTAAAAATGAAAAGATTTGCTGGAGTGAAGGAGAGAGAGCACAGCCCACTATTTTTGAAGAGGTGCTTCTGATGTGCAGGAGTTGTGATTGGGACTCCAGGTTTCCACAGAAGGATCTTTTGCCGTATCTAATCACGCTTTCGATGGTAGCACGATAATAATATTAATAATAATAATAAATAACTTTTGTATGGCGCTATTCTCTGGTGTACCCAAACTCACTGCGCTTTACAACATTCTCCAACATTTTCTAAGTTTCACAAACATAATACATATAATTATGACAACTAACAATGTATAATATACAAGTACATGATATACGATACAAGTATACGATAGAACAACAGCAATACTGAAAGCTCCGAGTCTCCGGAGAAAGTAGAGACGCTTCTGGGCCCGGGAGCACACAGCTTCAACGTGTACACTCCAGCTGAGTTCGCTGTCAATGTGAACATACCCATATACTTGTATGACCCAGCTTGTCTGATGGTTTGATCACTGGTAACCACCGGCAAGTGTGCGCAAACTGATTTGGGATCAAATATAGTTTCTATAGTGTGTTATTTTGGAGTGTTTTTTGGTGTTTACTTCTAGGAAGTTGACAGTGCACCATTCTGTGAATCGATTCACCCCGAAGAAGTACGTGTCAATGTCTCTATGGACAAACAGTAGGCTGAGGATTGCAGAGTCGTCGGCAAATTTAACAATGAAGTTTCCGAGGGTTGTTGCTGTTGTTGCTAAGGGAGACATATTTATCTCACACACACGCACGCACACACACACACACACACACACACACACACACACACACACACACACACACACACACGCACACGCACACACACACACACACACACACACACACACACACACACACACCACACACACTCACACGCCAAACAAACAAGCAAAAACACAGCTTTGTTCTGTATTGTCATAGCTTGCTTAGCTTGTTTGGATTCCTCACTATTGACAGCGATTACCATTCACTCGTAATAGTGCTTAGGGGTCACAGGCTAAGAAAAGGCTTGACACTACTATCTTTTTTTCTTTCTTCTTTTTTTAAGTGCCGTTATGTTCCGGTGGTCAGTGATGAGCTACTCAGGTAGCGAAACACGTGTCAGACCAAGGCAACCAACATAATAATGGTCCCCATCAGGATCAGATTTTTGATAACCCCTCTGCTCTCTGCTTGGCATTGTGGGCCAAAAATCGGATTCGGCTGGGGGAGGGGGGGTGGGGGGGGGGGGGGGACTGATTCATCCAATAGGCTTTTTATGACTCTCTCCTTCATTTTTTTCCCTCTTTTTTTCTTTTTTCTTTTCTTTTTTTCTTTTTCTTCTTTCTTTCTTTTCTTCTTCCGTCAGATTTACTCTGTTTAAGGTCTTTCAGATCTAAATATAACGCACCAACAATTAAGCACTTCCTTGTTTTTTTCTACACTTCGACCTAAAATAATAATAATAAAAAATAAAATAAAAAATGATCAAGCGAGTTCCACTGCTCCGCTGGCAGTTCTATTCATCACAGACAATCGGAGCAGCGGGTATTCAAGCCCTGATGCTGCCTTTCGGAACTTGCTCAAATCTCTGATGATCTCCGGCAGGGCCGGTTAATACAAATAATGACGTACATATAATATATCATTGATAGCTTGTTTCTGTGGAACTATTCTCCGCTCTCGAGCAAACACACACATGTTCATGGGATGCATTATCAACAAACAGCAAAAGCTTTGTTTCGGCACGTGAAATCCGTGGCTTTCATTGACAAGAGAGAGAGAGAGAGAGAGAGAGAGAGAGAGAGAGAGAGAGAGAGAGAGAGAGAGAGAGAGAGAGAGAGATCGAACTCGAAAACTTTAATACTCAAGGATAGTAGCGTTAAGCCCGTTCTTAACTGGGCGAATGTTTGTTCGCCGAATATACTTCGGACAGTTCGGCGAACTATGATTCGTTTCGTAATTGAACTTTTAGTTCGCCGAACATGGTTCGGACAGTTCGACGAACTTTACTTCGTTCTCAACTGGCTTGTAATGAGATCCAAGCTTCGGCCCGAACTTGCGGCAGACGCACAGCAGACAGCATGATCAAAAATGTAGGCTAAAGTCCAGTCAAGACAAGTCAATATACTTTAATCATCCCTTACAGGGTAATTCAACTAACTACTATCTCATTCTGGGTCCCCGAGACAAGGCTGCGCTCCCACAAGTCAACAAATTAAAAATAAATCCCTCCGAAGCGAGTGGAGAACCTAGCGACACCGTCATCCATTTTTATTTTTATTTCTTCTTCCTCCACAGGAGAGCTCTGCTCTCAGCCAATCAGAGGCAATGTTCGTCGAATAGGGCGAATGTTCCCAGTACATGTTGAGCGAAGCTTTTGGACCCCGAATATAGCTTCGTCGCAGTTAGACGAATACTTCTAACCAGGTTCGCGAAGAAAAGTTCGCCCAATTAAGAACCAACTAGGTTTGCCGAATACTCCCAACTAGGTTCGCGAACAAACATTCGCCCAATTAAGAACGGGCTTTAGGTCTATTTGGACCTATCTAACAGCCAGTCCTTGCTATTCTACAAACACAAGTAAGCACGACAATACCACAAACAGACATTATAAGTAAGAATAAGCAACTGATTAACGCAGTTTCACAGAGTTCGTACAAATGTGCAGAAACATCGGAATTAAATTCCTTTCATGGACATACATGTATACAACAATCACATTTTTAGGCAAACATGCGATTCAAACAAATCCGTGAAAATTTGACGAGAGGTTATTCTCAAACATATATCCGTGCAGATTACGTTTGAAGCAAGGGAAAGAAATACAGGATTTTATATTTTGAGGCAGGGAGTTCCAGAGGGACGCTCCAGCAAAGGAAATGCTAGTTTTAAACAAGTCAAGCCTTGGCCTTGGCACCTAGAGTTTATTCCTGGAGTTAGTATAGTGGGACTGGTGACTAATAAAGAGTTGTGCTAGGTAGTTTGGGGAATTATTATTAAGAACTTTATGCATAAATACTCCTTTATTGTAAGTGAGCTGTTGCGGTAGGTTTAAAATTCCAAGTGCACTCATCTTTTGTTCTGTAGATAGGGAACGACCAGGAAGGATTAATTTGCCTGCCCTTCGATGTAGGGAGTTACATTTTTTTTAAAGTATACTTTGCCACAGCCATCCCACACTGCTGATGCATTATCGATGTGAGGTTTTATGTGAGCGAAGTAGGAGATTTTTCTGGTATCGATGTTGATGATATGTTGCAGTTGAGAAAGAAGAAACAGTTTTTTTGGACATGCTTTTACATATGTGTTCGATCTGGGCTTGCCATCGAAATTTGTTGTCGACGGTGAGACCTAGCAGGCGATGATCAGTTACAGTTTCAATATTCTGACCATCCAATGACAGCCTCAGCCTACAAGTCTGAGAGCTGGTGCTTTTGTCGTGTAGTAAATACTATTGACTTTGTTTTTGCGGGATTAATGAGCATGGGATTAGTGTTGCACCACACTGAAATACGATCAAGACAAAGCTGTAGCTGTAGCAATGCTTTTTTCTGTTGTATCAAGTGTGGTGTCATCCGCGAGCATATGACATTCTACAGAATGTGATGGTTTATGCAGAGGTAGATCATTAATATAGATGCAGAAGAGTACAGGTTCCAAGACTGACCCTTGTGGTACACCATATTTAACAGTTCCTTCAGACGAGTAGGAACCATGGATAAAGACACGCTGTACTCTATTTTTAAGGTATCAACAGAAAAAAGGTAGTGAGTTTGAACTGTTTAAGTTGACAGAAGGTTTTGAGAATAGGAATCTGTGTGTGTGTGTGCGTGCGTGCGTGCGTGCATGCGTGCGTGCGTGCATACGTGCGTGCGTGTGTGTGTGTGTGAGTGTCTGTGTGTGTGTGTGTGTGTGTGAGAGAGAGAGAGAGGAGAGAGAGAGAGAGAGAGAGCGGGTGGGGGATGGAAGGGTGGGAGTGGGATGCTGGGGGGGGGGGGGGGGGCGGCGGCAGACGAAGTCTAAGACAAAGAGAGAACTAACAACAGTGGACAGACGTTGCCTGCGAAATGATTGATTTCACATGCACGCGTCAGCCTCGAAAAAATTCTACCCGAAAAACTTCAAGCAACTGAAGCTACTGAAAGCTAAGTACATCAAAATTCATCATAAATTATTCTTATGGTCATTATTTTGTTAATGTGTAAGTGTCCGTATGTTCGTTGTTTGAAAACCGGGTTTTCATTGAAAGTTAACTGCCTAATTTAAATGAGTGATTTTATAACCGTTTATGTATGGTGATCTTTTTTCATACCGTTGGCAGTCAGTTTTGTTTCAGATTTTTTTTTTTTATAGATTCTGTATCGCAGTAATCCTAGACTTATTCCTTAGACGGTTTTCATGTGATTGATTTGCTGTTGGCAAACGGACGGACACGAATAGAATTTGTGTCTCCAACTGTGACCCATCTTTTTACTTGGGTTTTGGTGATTTGTGTAAATTTTGGCTTTCTCTTATTTCCTTTTTTTTTTTTTTTTTACATTTATGATATTAGAATGATTTTACAGTTATCATGCTAATAACATGTGTCAGCAAGTTGTACCAATAATAATAACAAGTAATGTAACAACATGTGTCAGCAAGTTGTATCAATAATAATAACAAGAAATGTATTATAATTATATTAGAAAAAAGCAGACCTTAAATGTTAATTTCGACCTGGTATAAAATAGTTTAGACTGTTTCATTCGTCCTCAGGTGACGTCATTGTTATTATTAATCCTGCAGCAGTATAATCATCTTTATCAGGTTTGCAAACATTAGCGTGACTTTCCCGCTCACCTTTTTGTCCGACCGAACACGTCCTCTGAAAGCACCAACAACGGTAAGAGTAAGAGTAAGAGTAAGACGTTATACAACCTTTGCAGCGCTCACCAAAACTTCATCCACGGACCATTATGTCACGTCTGAGTTTTCAGACAGCACCGACGCGCATGCGCACTGGCCCGCACAGTTTTTAATGGCTACATTTTTAAGAGGCTTACAAGAAACAGGAAACCGTTCGATCAATATTCCGTTGGAAACAGAGGCACCTACCTTGCGAGATAAGTGGAAAGGACTCAAGCAACCTGGAAACCAGCCTAAATTTTCTTTCCTTGTTTCATAATAATAATAATGGGAATTTCTAAAGCACCAGCCTTGCGACTCAAAACGCTTTTCAAACACTTACAGGTTTAAACTGCATACAGTGAAGTTTGTCATTTGACCTTTCATGCGTGCTCCATATTGATATTTTGCAGTGGGGAACTGCGGACGCAAAAATTAAAGTCTCCTCCATTGTGAACCTACAGCAGTGAAAGGTTCTCCTTCTAAAGCCCGGAGTAGGTCAGATATAGCCATGCATGCTTCGCAGACTGCCAGGAATTTCTTCCTTGTTCTAACTTTACCATCCCGGGTTATTCCACTTCATTATTTTTTCCAGATCCTCATCTTTTTATTTTATTTTTTTAACTTGTTAGTTTCGATGAACGCGGTTCTACGTGTTGGCTTGCGGAATAATCAGTCAATCAATCAATCAATCAATCAATCAATCAATCAATCAATCAATCAATCAATCAATCAATCAATCAATCAATCAATCAATCAATCAATCAAAATGGTATTTGTATGGCGCAAATTCATATACGTTCTAAGCGCCTCACGTAATGCAATACTGTAGTATAACAACAACAACAGCAATAATAATTATAATAATATAAACAAACACACATAAACACGATCATACACGCGGTTAATTTTTAAAAATAATTATACGTAATAACATTACTAGTACAACACACACACACACACACACACACACACACACACACACACACACACACACACACACACACACACAACAACAACAACAACAACAACAACAACAACAACAACAACAACTACTACTACTACTACTACTACTACTACTACTACTTCTAACTAACTAACTATCTAACTAACCAACTAACTAATTTTAGGTCGAATGCAGAAAAAATAGAACAAAAAAGCAAATAGTTAATTGTTGAGGCGTTATATTTTGATCGGGGAGACCTTAAACAGAGTAAATCTGACGCATTTAAAAAAGATTTTTTTAATGCAGACAGAAAGTCGTACTCCCTTTCGTAAAGAGCCTATTGGGTGCATTAGTGTACCACACACTCCGAACACCGCTCTCCGGCACCTTCCTCCAAACTCTGCCAGATTTAGTTACTCCACTGAAGGGGCACTCTTTATCTCCGCGCAGCTGTCCAATGCAGCGACGCGGTCTGCGCCCTCCGAAAGGTTCGGGTACTAATATGACTGTAGAAGCAACCTAGCGCCAAAGCACGCAAGTAAACATGAGACGCCGCGTAAAATAAAATAAAAAGAGTTCCGTCTCAGTTATTTGTGCTGGTGTAAACTTTGTTGGCGGCTATAAATGACACGCCTTGTTTTATTGGAGTTGTTTATAACAAACTTACTACTGT
>JABMCL010001895.1:462500-467500 GCA_018857735.1 Alviniconcha marisindica | reverse complement strand
AGCTATACATATAACTATAGCTGACGAAGCAAAACGCTGAGCTAAGAGGTGTCGTAAGCGTATCTATTGAATTCATGAGATCATTTTCCCACGACATGTGTCGTTGACCACCCACAGTTCCCCCGACATCAGCGACGCATGTCATCAGGCTGCTCACTTGAGTACATGATGTATGTCTCTCCGTCTGCATCACTCACTCTCCAGTGAGACGAGGGCACGTACGCAACGTTCACGAATAACAGAGAAACAGCACAGTCCCTTCTGGGCCTTAGCCTTCGAAAAAGGAAAGTAAGCACGAGTGTGGTGTGTGTGTGGAGGGGGGGGGGTGCTGAAAAGGGGAGAGAGGTCAGTATGGGATAGTTCCAACGCACTAACGCTGACCCCTAAAGAAAAGTCAAACGAAACAACTCTATCACCCTATGATGATGAGGAATTTACTCCACTACAGACCTCTTTACCGATTCGCCCTTTTTCGGTGCGTTTCGGGGTGAAGGTTGTGGACTATATAATCACATTTACTGCCTCCATTCTCTCTCTCTCTCTCTCTCTCCTCTCCTCTCTCTCTCTCTCTCTCTCTCTCTCTCTCTCTCTCTTTTGTTTTAGACTCTTTGGCCGAGGGCTGATGTATAAAAGTATTGTATTGACTATTACTTATTCCATTACCCTCATAAAATAAAAAATCTCTCTCTCTCTCTCTCTCTCTCTCTCTCTCTCTCTCTCTCTCTCTCTCTCTCTCTCTCTCTCTCTCTCTCCTGTGTATCAGGTCATAATCTGCAAGGGATTCTGAGATTGGCAGCATCTGCCCAAAGTCCATTCATTTCTCATCCTGCTCGATAATGATGTGTGTGGAATCACATGTAGTGGGAAACTGTCAGTTGATGCGTCGCTATTTCGGGACCATTCCTAAAGTATAGCCATGTGGCAGATGCAAATCGAGGTTGAGAGTCCAGAGCAGAGTACAAATGGCGGCTTATCGAACCAGTAACGCTGTATACCGCTTCGGGGTTTTAGTTTCGAATTTTAAGCATCGGACTACCGAAGAATACCACAAAATCCCCTTTCGAAAAATAATTTCCTTTTGGGGCGAATGGAGGGAATGGTTAGGTCTAATTATAATTCGCGAAGGAAAGAGCACAGTTCAGAGTCAGATTTTTTTCTCGGTCGTAGCGAAAGAATGAGTCAAACGCAGGCTGCTTGTGTAGCCCCCCCCCCCCCCCCCCCCCCCACCCCCCCCCCCCACCCCCACCCCCCCACCACCATCTCACACCCATTTCTCTCGTCACACCACACACATACACACCACACACACACACAACACACACACACACACACACACACACACACACACACACACACACACACACACACACACACACACACAACACACACACACACACACACACACCACACACACAGCACACACACACACATACACACACCACACACACATCACACACCACGGCACACACACACACACACTACACACACGCACACACATACACACACGCACCCACACACACCACAAAACACAACACACACACACACACACACACACACAACACACACCACACACGCACACCACCACCACCAGCACCACCACACACGCACGACGCACGCACGCACGCACGCACGCACGCACGCACCACACGACACACACACACACACACACACACACACACACACACACACACACACACACACACACATGACAGTATAATGCCCCATCAACAGGCCTCCATTCGAAACATTTCTTGTGATTCTGTCTGTTTCTGAACGCTGGAAGTCCCTGTAAATGAGCCATTGCCCTTTTCCGTACTCCTTGGCCTCGCTTTCGATTTCGTGACCCGCCGGGACTGACCTACTTGTCTAGAATGGTCTTTCGGAGAAAGTGGGGTGTGGGAATATTTTGGTTACACACCGATTAAGTCGAGATCCTGTATACAGACATTTTCACGAATTTAACTCCTTTACTGCCACAGCCTGTAAAATTTCCTGGCTCAAAATTGCACACACGTACACGCCTGAAAACAGTATATTTGATGGTCCTATAACAAATCTACTTTCAATACTACGCATTTTGATAGAAATCTTTTCACGTGCTCATGCGAAGGGGAAAAAAGCCTTAATGATTTCAAATTTGGCATCTTATTGGTCTTTTTCCGAGTGACGGCGCGGCAAGCATGGCATTGAAAGGGTTAATCCTGGGAAATGCTCAGCTTATTTGGATGAAAACTGGGTATTGATTAAATAATCATACTTATTAGGTGTCGCGAACAGCTAGATCAAAACATACGAGAAGTTAAGAAAGAACGCTTGTATGACCATGGCCCTATGACATCTTATGACGTCCATGACGAAGTGCTTCTCCTGTCAGCCAGAAAGATGTCCTGATCGAATTATGAATGTCTGTGCTGATCAGGACGAGCAAAGTTCTAGAAAATTCATGTTTCTGGCTGGTTTATCCTCTCCGCAAGACTTCTCGCGTAAACAATTGCATCAGCTGTGAAGTGCTTTGTCCAGCTCTCTGTCTGTTTGGCTGTTTATATGGTTTAAACAAACTGTATTTCTCATATAACAATACATTAACAACATAACAGTTGGGCTGTTTATATGTTTGTACCTTATGTCTTATTATGTATGCATAACCTGTACATATATTTGTGTATGTATGTTATCCATCGTTGGAACAGGTGCACTGACATATTATATAATTGCGTCGTATTTGTTTTATTGAATAAAAGAAAAAGAAAACAACAACAACAAAAATTGCACAAGCAGCACTAATAGGACAAGAGGCTGAACACGTAGCCGTCATGTGTTCAACTGATGACGACAAATCTCTCCGCGCGCTCGTCTCATGCTCTCCGACACTTGTTTTCCGCGTACGCATACCCCAGTGCCTCATTCTCGGTTCCATGAGTAAGCGAGTATTCGATATGACGGTTTCTTTCTTCTTCTTCTTTTTCTCTTTTTGTTATTGTTGTTGTTGTTGTTGTTGTTTGTTTTTTGTTTCTTCTTTCTTTCTTTCATTTCTTCTTTTCTTCTTCTTTCTTCATTTTTGGTTTTTGTTGCTTTTTGGTTTGGTTTGTTGGTCTTTTCTTTTAAATATTGGTTGTTGTGTGTGTGTGTGTGTGTGTGTTGTGTGTGTTTGTGTGTGTAGATGTGTGTGTGTGGTGTGTTGTGTGTGTGTGTGTGCGTGTGTGTGTGTGTGTGCGTGCGTGCGTGCGTGCGTGCGTGTGTGCGTGCGTGTGTGTGTGTGTGTGTGTTTCTTTCTTCTTCTTTGTTCTTCTTTATTCTTCTCTTTTCTTCTTTTTTCAGTTTTTCTTGTATATGTTTCTTCTTTGTTTCTTCTTCTTCTTCTTTTTTTAGGGGGGGGGAGGTGTTGTGGTTGGGGGTTGCGGGGGGGGGGGGGGAGGGGCTTTTGTACGGGTGGGTGGGAGCGGGGGGGGGGGGGGGGGTTTTTGTTTGTTTTTAACAGCAAACCTTGCCTTTACAATTAATGTAATGACTGACGTCGGGGCCAGTCTTAACGCAGTCTATCTTGAGGTGATAGTCTAGCGTTAAGCCGTGTCTTAACTGCACGGTCTTTTTGTACACGTACTCCGGTAAACGGAGCGTCCGCGTAAGAAGTAAGTAAGTAAGTAAACATGGTGCTTAACGTCCACAGAAACCGTAAGGCTTATTAGGGACGGGGAGAAGGGGGGGGGGGAGGGGGTATGGAGGTGGGGAACAGAATGACTTCTTAAATACAGACAGCATTGATTCCTAACTTTGATGCCACGATAGCTCCGCGGTATAACCGAGCGTGACTGAGTGTCATGCGGTGAATGATCTGGAAATATTTCACGCTTCGCACGAGCAGCATGAATGCAAGTAACTTGTTTACGTTATATGGTTCCGTAGAAGACGAGGTCCACAGAATCACAAAGAAACCAGCGGGCCATTCACATCACAGGCAATGTCTATAATTACCGCAGCAAAGCGAGCGCAAAAAAGAAAAGAAAAGAAAAAAAGGACTAAAATTATCCGTCTGTTGACCTGACGCACATTCATACACATAACAAAAGTACAATCCACGCACACACATCACACTTCACACACACACAACACACACACACACACACACCACACACACACACACACACACACACACACACACACACACACACACACACACACACACACACACAACTACATCACGCACGCACCGCACACACACACAAATACACACACACACACACACACACACACACACACACACACACACACACACACACACACACACACACACACACACACACACACACACACATACATAAACACACGGACAAGCTGTCCGCCCAGGTAATTATGACACAGCTCTTGGTGGAAGCTCCTGCACTTCTCGAACTTCCTGGATCTTGGTCCTCACTGGTATTTCTTCACTACTTCTGCTGTCTTCACTACTTTTCTTCACTACTCGTGCTCAAGGATGTACCTCTGGTGGAGTTTATGTACCTTGTAGGATGTACCTCTGGTGGAGTTTGTGTACCTTGTATTTACACGCATGCCAGGTGAGAGTTACTGTAGGCGACTCAGGTCTTTATTGTTGCGCTTGTGTGACGTCTTTCGAGCGCTAATTAACTCCCTTGTGTGTTGATTCTTTGGTGTTCTAACAAATATAGGTGGCCGTACAAATCATAGCCGAAAGGGGTAGTGCATTAGTCACTGGAGTTTAAGGTTCTGTCAACCGCACAGGGTTGCTAGTTAATCTGTACTTCATTTTAACGTCTTGCCAACTACACAGGGTAACTAGTTAGCGGGTAATTGTATTTTAACGTCTTGACACTACACAGGGTAACTAGTTCGCTGGTGATTGTATTTTAACGTCTTGTCAATACAGAGGGTAATAGCTAAGTTAGCGGGTGATTGTATTTTAATGTATTTTGACGTCTTGTCACTACACAGGATAACTAGTTAGCGGGTGATTGTATTTTAACGTCTTGTCAACTACACAGGGT
>JABMCL010001895.1:447500-450000 GCA_018857735.1 Alviniconcha marisindica | reverse complement strand
ACAACCGGACCAACAATCCAAACTAATTCGATGCCAGATCCAATCCACATAATCCTAAGCAACTGTGCGATGTTACATAAATTTGCCTCGACTCAACAAAAACAGTATCAACAGTTAACACATTACAGGTCCATGTAAAAGGAAACAAGCTAACACCCTAACGCAATACAAGGTATATACCCAAAATAGCAAGACAATTAAGTTACATGCTAAATCTAAACCAAAGCCGCTTAGTTTCCACATGTTAAAGACCTTTAAGGCAACCCTTTACCATACAAACACAAGGCATTACAGAACGAACATACCAAGCATTATATCCCCTTCTGTCTTCCTAAAACATGGCACCATGACGACGACATTCACAGGGCTACAAGTTCAAAACAACAACACAGAACAGAGACTCGAGTTCTTCTAAGCATTCTTTGCAGTCGAAACACAGATACTGACGTCAACAACACACAGTTCACTGTCACATGTCACATCTCGTTATGCAGCGCGGAACCGACACACTCGAATCCAGTCGAAAGGAACGTCATTCACACAGGCAAGTCCACCAGCAGGGTGAAACAGAGATGCAGAAAACTGGATCCAGTCTGTTTTGTACTTTGTGACACACCTCCCATCGACCTCTCCCCTAGCTGTCAAATACACGACAGGTAACAACCAGGCAGATGGCACACATCACTGAAAGCTGCGCAAGTCACAAGAAAACACCCGGCCAACACCTATGGCCTAGCAACTGAAGTATTATAAAAGATGGTAACAAACAGTTTCATAAAACACTCTGCAAATTATGCTCAACCAGTCAGATCTAAAGGGCCTCAGCTCGTCGCGCGTGTTCTCCTTGTCAAAGCTTACCTTGTGCAGCAAGCAGACCGGGAACCGATCCTCCTCTGTGTAGTTCCTCCTCTTGTTTGTCAGGTTGTCCATCATGTTCTTTTCCTTCGACCTCCATGGTTGTGACCGTCAGAGCTCGTTTGCTGTTGGCCGGGATGTTATTCGGCTTCCCTACTTCCAGTCCTGCTCGTCAGCGCCCGATGTAAACGGTCGGTGGAAGCTGCAGGTTGGAAGTAAGGAACAACAAACGAGCCACAGCCAGAGGTTCCTGATTTTATTTCTTTTCTTTTGGATGAAGAAGAAGAAGAAGGATTGTACATACGAGAGGTCGTTGTTATTCCCTCTCGCCTTGTCTCGCTCTGTCCCACTCAGACTTATAGTGACGTCTAAATCACAACACGTAACACATACGTAAAAGATCGAATGACGTACACACGAAAGAACACCGACAGAGCGACACACAGCGTACATACAACAACACAAACACAATGTGCAGATGCACTCGGTTACATCCCCACCCAGCGCCAGATGTAAACGGTCGGTGGAAGTTGCAGGTTGGAAGTAAGGAACAACAAACGAGCCACAGCCAGAGGTTCCTGATTTTATTTCTTCTTTTCTTTTGGATGGTACATGCGAGAAGCCGTTGTCATTCCCCCTCGTTTTTTCTCGCGCTCTCTCAGTCAGTCTTATAGTGACGTCTAAATCACAACACGTAACACATACGTAAAAGATCGAATGACGTACACACACGAAAGAACACTGACAGAGCGACACACAGAGTGCAACAACACAAACACAATCTGCAGATGCACTCGGTTACATTTTTTATTCTCTCTCTCTCTCTCTCTCTCTCTCTCTCTCTCTCTCTCTCTCTCTCTCTCTCTCTCTCTCTCTCTCTCTCTCTCTCTCTGTATGTTGTTGTTGTTGTTGTTTTTGTTTTTGTTGTTTTTGTTGCTGCTGCTACTGTTATTATTGTTGTTGTTATTGTGTGTGTGTGTGTGTGTGTGTGTGTGTGTGTGTGTGTGTGTGTGTGTGTGTGTGTGTGTGTGTGTGTGTGTGTGTGTGTGGGCTCTGTCTCTGTCTGTCTTCTGTCTCTGTCTGTCTTGTCTGCTGTCTGTCTGTGTCTGTCTGTCTGTCTCGTCTGTCTGTCTCTTCTCCTCTCTTCTCGTCTTGTCTCGTCTCTCTCTCTCTCTCTCTCTCTTCTGTCTCTCTCTCTCTCTCTCTCTCTCTCTCTCTCTCTTGTGTTGTTGTTGTTTTTGTTTTGTGTTGTTGTGCTGCTGCTCTGTTATTATGTTGTTGTTATTGTGTGTGTGTGTGTGTGTGTGTGTGTGTGTGTGTGTGTGTGTGTGTGTGTGTGTGTGTGTGTGTGTGTATTTGGTGGGTGGGGGTCTTTTTTCTTTTCGTTTTTGTTTCGAATTTGAGCTCCTGAGGGCGGAACCATTGCTGGTTCATTCTTCACCAATGAAGATCAACAAAAGGTTAGTCCTTGACGTATTAAACACATTTGTCACACGTTCCGGTCTTGTTCATGACGTCACTGATGCAGGCTGCTGGAAACAAAATGGCAGCACTCACGGTCGTGGTTTCGCGACCTTCACACAGCTGTGTGACACATCTGATTCCCCTTCTAGAAGCACAGAACAAATATTTTTACAACAGACAA
>JABMCL010001895.1:440000-445000 GCA_018857735.1 Alviniconcha marisindica | reverse complement strand
CCTTGACCCTCAGCTGACCGGAAAGATGGCCGCGTGAATGGTGCTCAGGTTGAGAGTGCTGGGCTTATGCTGGCCAAAAGTCCCCAAAGTCCCAACGCCACCGACCGTGTAGCAGGAGCCAGAAGGCTGACCATAATTGTATTCGGTCACGAGGCAGCCGTCAGCTGGTTTGGGCGTTCAGGCGGGGAACTGACCTGACCTGGTTGCAAAGCGCTGGTTTAGTTCTAGCCAAGGTGTTCTGTGAACCGGTTTGGCTGAGCGGTAAGGCGTTAAGCTGTATGGTAAGCAGAAGGACGGCGGTCTGATTTGACTTCGGTTTGAACTCTGCGTCTGCGGACACCGTCCTGTGACTTTGACCCTCACCGTTAATGAAACTTTAAAATGGCTCCCACCTCTGCCTATCTTAATGCAGGAGTCATTCTGGTGGTGAAAGTGTAACGACTGCTATATAATCTCCCTCTTCTCCCCCCTCCCCGTCCCTAATAATCCTTATGGTTTCTCTGGAAGTTATAACACCATGTTTACTTACTAGTCAATGTGTTTTGTGAGCCAGTTTGGCCTAGCGGTAGGCGTTGTTAGGCCGGTAAGCAGAAGGACCTCGATTTGATTCCGCTGCGGTTAGAACTCTAATTCTCTTTTCAAAAGTTGTGGTCTGTGGATACTGTCTTCATGACGTTGCTCTCCATAATGAATAAAATGCCTCTCATAGCTGCCCATCTGGATGCAGAATCATTCTGGTGGTGACAGTTGAAGTAAATAATCTCCCTCTTCCCCCACCTCCTGGGATCTCGGTCCCCGCCAGTACCTCTCCTGGGGCAACTTGGCTTTAAACAAGTTTAACGAACTAGTCAAGGTGGTATGAACCAACTTGGTCTAGCGGAAAGGCGTTAGGCTAGTAAGTAGAAGGACCTCGGCTCGATTCCGTGTGAGCGGGTTTGGCCTAGCGGTAAGGCGCTAGGCTGGTAGGCGGAGGGAGCCTCGGTTCGAATCCTCTTCGGCTCTCCTTTCTCCTCAAAAGTTGTGATCAGTGAACACTGTCTTGTGACTATGTCCCTCACAATTAATGAAACATTAAAATGGCTCTCATCGCTTCCCATCTTAATGCAGAAGTAATGCTGGTGGTGACAGCGTAGCGATAGGTATATAATCTCCCCGCCCCCCCCCTCCCCCCCCACTTCTCCCCGTCCCTAATAAGCCTTGTGGTTTCTGTGGACGTTAAGCACAATGTTTACTTACTTGGATTCAGCTTAAGCTCTCCTCTCTCTTCAAATAGTGTGGTGATGGACACTGTCTTGTGACTTTGTCCCTCACAGTTAATGAAACATTCAAACGGCTTTCATCGCTGCCTATCTTAATGCAGGAGTCATTCTGGTGATGACAGTGTAGTGTTAGGTATGTATATAGTCTGACGCTTCCCCTACCTACGGGAACTTTGGTCCATGCTAGTACCTCTTCGGTAAACAAGTTTAACCAAGAAACCAATAAATAGTCACGGTTTCAACGTAAACAGGTCTATTTAACTGAACAGGTTTAGGCCTATAGTTCTATGCAAGGTGTTCAACTGAACAGGTTTAGGCTTACATTTCTATGCAAGATGTTTGACTGAACATGTTTAGGCTTACAGTTTAAATGAACAGGTTTAGGCCTATAGTTCTATGCAAGGTGTTCAACTGAACCGGTTTAGGCTTATAGTTCTATGCAAGGTGCTTAACTGAACAGGTTTAGGCTTATAGTTCTATGCAAGGTGTTTAACTGAACAGGTTTGGCTTATAGTTCTATGCAAGGTGTTTAACTGAACAGGTTTATGCTTACAGTTCTACGCAAGGTGTTTAACTGAACAGGTTTAGGCTTACAGTTCTACGCAAGGTGTTTAACTTAACAGGTTTAGGCCTATAGTTCTATACACGGTGTTTAACTGAACAGGTTAAGGCATATAGATCTACGCAAGGTGTTTGACCGAATAGGTTTAGGCCTATGGTTCTATGCAAGGTGTTTAACTGAATAGGTTAAATGGTCTCTGCAAGGTGTAATTCTATACGGGGTTTCACAAGGAACAGGTTAAATGGTCTCTGCAAGGTGTAAGTCTATACGGGGTTTCACAAGGAACAGGTTAAATGGTCACTGCAAGGTGTAAGTCTATACGGGGTTTCACAAGGAACAGGTTAAATGGTCACTGCAAGGTGTAAGTCTATACGGGGTTTCACAAGGAACAGGTTAAATGGTCTCTGCAAGTTGCTTAAACAGACGAGTGTAATTCTTTACAATGTTCCCGCAGCGAAGAACTGCAGGTCCATGCCAACGTTATTAGGTTCCTCAGTAGATGATACGAGGTGTATACGAGCTGTAAAATAAACCGACTTTTATCATAAGAGGTGCGTACAACAAATCAAATAAGCCGACTGTTACATTCTGAGGCGTATTCAACATGTCAAATAAACCGGCCATTACCACACGAGGTGTGCACAAGATGTCTAATAAACCGGTTGTTACCATACGATGCGTATAGTACAAGATGTTAAATAAACCGGATGTGTGTGTGTGTGTGTGTGTGTGTGTGTGTGTGTGTGTGTGTGTGAGTGTGAGGGTGTTGTGTGTGTGTGTGTTTGTGTGTGTGTGTGTGTTGTGGGTGATGTGGTGGTGTGTGTGGTGTTGTGTGTGTTGTTGTGGGGCGGCGTGCGTGCTTCGTGCGTGCGCGTGCGTGGGGGTTGCGTGGTGTGTGTGTGTGTGTGTGTGTGTGTGTGTGTGAGAGAGAGAGAGAGAGAGAGAGAGAGAGAGAGGGGGGGGAGGGGAGGTTGTTGGGGTCGGCGGGTGAAGACCTCAACACAGTTACGGTGGCGGTCGTGTCTCCAACTACTTTCCAAGAAGTCAGGCCTTGTTCTTGAAGCATGTCGGTCAGGCCTCCATTCACTGCTACTGGTAGGCCAGAAACAGGCATATTGACGCCAGTTAACCGTCTTTTGGAAACTTCCAAATGAGATACGAACTATTCTGACTTGCTCGAGATCAAGGGCAGATCACCCTCCTTGTGTGCGTGCGTGTGTGGGTGTGTTTGGGTGTGAGTAGGGGGGGGGGGGGGGAGGGAGGTTCGTGCGTGAGTCTGTACGTATGTGTGCGTGTGGGTATGTTACACACTCCCAGCGAGCTACACACACACACACACACACACACACACACACACACACACACACACACACACACACACACACACACACACACACACACGTGTGTAATCACGATCAAAATAAACATAACCACAGTCATCAATTCATGACCAAGAGCGATGACAGGCTACACCATACTGCTCTTCTGTTTGATTGTTGTTTTCTAAGCGGGACGGTGCAACATATTTATAGCTCAGAGTCATGAATTCGTGTGGATGATTATGTTTATTTTGATCCTAGGCTACCTCTCCTTGGGGATGAAAGCACTGTCAGACATTGACGACACTGCCCACACGATGATCGGGTTGGGGAAGACTTCAAGAGAAAAAGACAGAAAGACAGAGAGAGACATAGTCAGAGAGACAGAGACAAACAGAGACACACAGACAACACACACAGACACACACACACACACGCACACACGCACGCACGCACTCACACACATACCGCACACACACACACACACACACACACACACCAAACACACACACACCACACACACACACACACATAACACACACACATACATACACGCACGCACACACACACATACACGCACGCAGCAACGACGCATCCATACCACGCACACGCACACACACGTACGCACACACACACACACACACACACACACACACACACACACACACCCACACACACACACACACACACACACCACACACACACACACACACACACACACACACACACACACACAGGCAGACAAACAAAGATACCTGATTTTGAACGCCCAGTCAGTCCAGACAGGCTGTATCAGAGAGACAGAGAGAGAGAGAGAGAGATGGGGGGAGAGACAGAGACAGACAGACAGACAATGAGAGACAGAGAGAGACTGACAGACATAAAAACAGAGAGACAGAGACAGACAGACAGACAGACACACAGATACTTTTTTTATTAAAGGATTCGCGGGCGCCCGCAGTAACTACACTAAGAACGTGTGCGACTTTATTTTCCTTTTAGTATCGTTTTCGGTACTTTCCACCGCTTCTTACAAAACAGAAGGGGGGGGGGCAAAAACGACAAAAACAACAAACTGACAACCAAAACAGACCAAAAAAAACTAGAAACAAGGAATGTGCTTCCGTCCTACATGTATATACGTATCACCGAGAAAAACAACAAACTGACAACCAAAACAGACCAAAAAAAACTAGAAACAAGGAATGTGCTTCCGTCCTACATGTATATACGTATCACCGAGGTAACAGCGTTGAGCTCTCAGTGATGCCATATACACGCTGCCATAGCCAGACGTGCGTGTCTACGTGCCAACAAACACTGACTGACGCGCAGCGAACGATAGGTATGGTGTCTCACTAGCGTCAAAAGCGCATCATTGTAAATGCGTCTATACTATTGTAAATATCATTACAATGTTGAGGATGTACCTCTGGGGGAGTTCGTGTACCTTGTCCATACTGTTGTAAATATCCTTACAATGTTCAGGATTGGTGGAGTTTATCTACCTTGTATTTACGTCCATACTATTGTAAATATCATTACAATTTTGAGGATGTACCTCTGGTGGAGCAGTTTATGTACCTTGTATTTACATCCATACTGTTGTAAATATCATTACAATATTGAGGCTGTACCTCTGGTGGAGTTTATGTACCTTGTATTTACATCCATACTATTGTAAATATCATTACAATATTGAGGCTGTACCTCTGGTGGAGTTTATGTACCTTATATTTACGTCCATATTTATGTCCACAATATTGAAGCTGCACCTCTGGTGGAGTTTATGTACCTTATATTTACTATTGTAAATATCATTACAATATTGAGGCTGTACCTCTGGTGGAGTTTATGTAC
>JABMCL010001895.1:427500-432500 GCA_018857735.1 Alviniconcha marisindica | reverse complement strand
ACGTTTCTCACACCCGCTCAACCGTGTACATAGGTTTTATCAGAGCGAATCAGAGTGAAGGAAATTGAGCGAGCTGACGTCACGGTTGAGATTTGTAGAACACAGACGATTTACGTTTAACTCAACCAGTGTTGATTACAGATTTACACGGTGTGTTGTGATAGAGTGAACGCTCGCTTTGATGTGCTTTAAACGTGAGTCGTCGGTTAAAGAGGGAAAAATCGCCAAACATGAGGAGTTGATCATGGTGAAATTATATAGGTCGCTCATCGTTCCTGACGTTCTTCTTCTTCCTCGTCTTCTTCTTCTGTCTGTCTGTCGGTCTGTCTCTCACTCCCTCTCTGTCTCTGTCTACGTCTCTGTCTTTCTCTGTATGTCTGTCTGTCTGTCTGTCAACTTTGACATAATTGTATGTGGAGGTCTGAACGCACGGACGGGTAGCAAGAATGGAACTAACTACTCACATGTTGACTGACCCCTTGTGTACTAAAAGTGAGTGTTTCCAGGAGAGAAAGTCACGAGATTCAGCACACAAAAAACGTGTTTGGAAATACAACTCATAGATTTTTGCAGCATGTTGAACTGTTCAATTGTGAACGATCTTTGTGACCGTGGTTTTGATGATGGGTTCACCTACATAGTACATATCCAGCACAGGCAGCAGAGTGATTATTATTATTATTATTATTATGTCGAATGATTTGTTCTCAGTCGCGCTTGTTTCATCTTTTGAAATAACATCTCGTGTAGAGTCCAGCCACTTACCGGACTCAATCTATGCACGTGCAAATCGTAATGCCTGAGAAGCTGTGAACAGAAAGGGAAACGCTAACTACTGTGAAAAAGTTATTTGGGACTGCGAAAAAGTGCCTGAGTTTTTGTCATTTCTGTCTCAACAAGCCACAGTCGAAGAACTCAGTCGTGCTTTAAATGAAGTCGAGGTAAACGTAGATTCAGCGTTAGACAGATTCGTTAACTGTCTGCTAAATGCGGCCACTTGCATGAAAAAAACGTGTGCGTGTCTCGATGCCACCCTTGTAGTCAAATGTGCACCTTGGTTTGACAGTGATTGTAGGGAAGCCAAAAGAAAAGCAAAACATCTACTGAAAGCATTTAGGAAAACAAACCTTGAAGAGAGGGAGAAAGACACTGACACAAGTAACAGAAACGAAAAAAGACTGGCTTATGTGCAGGCACGAAAAGAATACAGACAACTGATTAAAGAAAAGAAATCCTCTTTTAAACGAGCAAAAGCCCCAAAACTACAAGCTTCTATTAAAGATTCAAAGGTATTTGGGGGGAAAATTAGGTCAACTTTGGGCAAACGCCAAAGCAAAGTAAGTGATCACCAGAACAATGGTCGCAACATTTTCAAACCGTTTTTCGAACGTCAGAACCTCGTGATGATCTGCCTGTTAGTAATACTGACGGTGCTGGTGCAATGTTTGATGAATTAAATGCTGCTGTTTGCTGATGATTTAGCGCTCTTGTCAAGTACTGCCATGGGGTTACAAATTCAACTGAACCATTTGAATTCAGTGTGTAAGGAACACTCCTTGTCCATCAATACTGGAAAGTCGAAAGTTCTGGTATTCAGAAAAGGTGGGTTTCTCGGCAAAAATGAAAAGTGGTTTCTAGAGGGGAATGAAGTAGAAGTTGTTAATAGTTATACCTACCTCGGCTATACATTTACAGCTAAACTTAGTGTTTGTCAGGGTGTTAGCCTCCTGGCAGCTAAAGGTAAAAAAGCAACATATGACTGTGTCCGAGTTTTGCGTAATTTTAGTGAAATGACAAGGCAGACTTTTTTTCAAAATGTTTGATTCGCAAATCCAACCAATCGTTCTGTATGAGAACTAGAACAAGAACAAGAAAGTTTATTTGTTTTTAGGCCATTAGCCTCTTTCACAAAGAACATGAACACACTGCATATTTAGGCTGCACAATACATTTTTTAAACATGCTTCTAGTGACAAAGTGTTTACTGATTCCCCCCCCCCCCCCCCACACACAGCACCCACACATACAACTACGTGCCGCTACTATTCCAAATCAGTCAGTTATCTGTCTCATTTTCCCTGCCTTGATAAGAAACAATGCAATCTGCTGCAAACGGCATTGATTAGTTGTTTCCATAACTGAATGGTAAGGAACACTACTCCGCAGACCGTCACGCCTTAAAAAGTCAGGTCTAATATTATTGTACGTTGTACATTTGCACAGAACATGAAAGCTCGTCCTCTGTCTCGTGTGGGCAAAACGGGCATGAGGTATCAGCTCCAGGCTTAAAACGGAATCTGTGGACTTTTATCCACGACACTTCTGCCCTAAATCTTAGTAATGCGTCTCTCAAGTGTCCTCTCATTGAACAGATGTACTCTTCCATACCAAAGTTTTGTTTCATGAGTTTGTATTCAAAGAACCTGTCACTTGATTCGAGCTTGTCATGCCAGCTTTGCCCAAAGCAATCTTTTAAGCGTTGAGAAAAGGTCCTAAGAAACTTCTTTTCGTCCCCTGCTCCCTGATTGTACCACACTTCGCCGAAGCCTTGCTTTAGTAGCAGCTCTTTCACTCTTCCAGCCCAAGATACCTTGCCCCTTTCCGCCAGATTCTGAGAACATCGGTACGCCCCAAAAGGCAGCCGATCTCGATTCAGTTTCAGGAGTCTCAGACAGTATTTTATGCTGCGTATCTGGGAGCTGACGGCCAGCGGGTACCTACCGCATTCACCATACACTATGATGCTAGGAGTTCTGTTGCTTAACCTCAAGAACCTCTTGATGGCAAATAAGTGAACCTTTTCAATTGTTTCCACTCTCCCTGTACCCCATATCTCAGAGGCGTACAAAAGCGCTGGCTGTATTTGGGCATCAAAGATCTTACTGAACACTCCCCAATCTGTGCAATTTATCTTTCTGAGTGCTTTCAAAATGGTGATAATCTTCCGTTTAGCCTTTGGTATAAAATCTGCTACAGCTTGCGTTGTGCTAAGTTTAGTAGTTAACGCTATGCCTAGGTACTTGTACGAGTTGACTACTTCAAGTTGTACATCCCCGTAAGTCCATCTTTCGTGTCGAGACAGGTGTCCCCCTTTTCTAAACACTATGATGCTGGTTTTTGCCAGGTTTACTTCCAGTTTTAGTCTATCTGCTTCGGCCTTGAGGTTATTCAGCTGGTTTTGCAGACCCCCTGGTGTTAAAGACACCAGCGCCACATCATCTGCAAACAGCAGTAAGAAAACTTCTGCCATGCCCTGAACAAACTGAACCCCGTGAGTACCCTTGTCCCTTACGGTTGTGGCCAGCTCGTTAATGAAGAAGGAGAACAATAATGAGCTGCTACACTCCCCCTGCTTGAGCCCGACTGGGCAGGAGAACTCTTCTGTCGTACTGCCTGCATCCACTCTGACAGAAGCCACAACAGAGCTGTATATTGCTCTCAGTGCCCTTAGCATCTTTCCCCCCGCCCCCGCCCTTCGTAAGACATCCCACAATATGTTCCTGTTCACCGAATCGTATGCTTTACGGAAATCCACAAAAGCAACATACAGCTTGCCTTTTGATTTTGCCAGGACCTTTTCTACCATCGAAATCATAACAAAAATCGTTCTGTATGGTTCAGAAGTATGGGGCCTTCAGCGTGTTGATGTGGTTGAGAAAGTCCACTCCAAACAAATGTGTGTATGAGGATCTTGGAAGGTACCCCTTGTTTGTCAATTCGTGTATACGAGCTGTTACATACTGGTTTAAACTGTTACACATGAACGAGAACAGGTTGCCAAAACAAGCCTACTACATGCAAATTAACATGGACTTGAATGGCAAATGTTGTTGGGCATCTAGACTGAGGGATTTGTTGTGTAAATTTGGCTTTGGTTTTGTTTGGTTGCAAAAGAGTGTTGGGAATGAAAGGGCCTTTTGGGCAATTCTCAAGGAACGACTCTGTGATGATTTTAACCAAGAGTGGAATACCGCTATTAACAGCAGTGAGAGATTTTGTCTGTATGCATCATTTAAATCCAACTTACTTACAGAGAACTATCTTCACTTTGTTTGAATAAAAGGCTTTAGAGATGTCCTCATAAAATTAAGGATGGGCGTGCTTCCTCTAAATGCAAATCGCTTTCGCTGCCTACAAAAAATTATGTAGTTTTTGTGAAACTGAAGCTGGAGATGAAGTGCATTTTATTTGCTTCTGTCCGTTATAGAAGGAACCTCGTCAGAAATCCATCCACCGGTGCTTGCAAACTGAACATTCTTTTACGCTCCTGATGCTGTGTCACGAGAAAAACTCAAGTCAAAACCTTGCATTTTTTGGATTTCATGCCTGTAAAAAACGTGATATTTACGTGCTACTGAAATAGACTGGTCACAGTCCGACGATTCCCGTGGGGTCAAATGTTCAACGGGGCATGTGGCCGTGTGTGACTACATGTTACAAAGAAGATCGTTGAGGAAAGGACGGGTGGGTGGGTGGGGATGTTGGGAGGGGGGGGGGGTAGGTTAGAGAGAGAGAGTGGTGTATTCATGCTCTTTACTAGGTTCTGATGTATGTTTTCCAACGCACTTGCGTTTAGGTTTGCCTAGTATATTCTAGTGTTGTATCCTTTGTAGTGAATGTTGTAACTTACTATGTGTCGGACTTAACGTTCATATTTTGGGTAACATTTCATACTTTATACGTCAATTACAAGGAATGTTTTCCTGCTGTATTGTTAGAAGTCTTAAGCACTTGTAAACAATCAATCTTCTGAGTCTGAGTCTGAGTCTGAGTCTCTCTCTGTCTTTCTCTGTCTCTCTGTCTCTGTCTGTCTCTGTCTGTCTGTCTGTCTGTCTGTCTGTCTGTCTGTCTGTCTCTCTCTCTCTCTCTCTCTCTCTCTCTCCTCTCTCTCTCTCTCTCTCTCTCTCTCTCTCTCTCTCTCTCTCTCTCTCTCTCTTCTTCTTCTTCTTCTTCTCTCTTCCCCCCCCTTCCCTTTTCTTTTCCTTCTTCTCCCCCGCCAC
>JABMCL010001895.1:417500-422500 GCA_018857735.1 Alviniconcha marisindica | reverse complement strand
GACGTCCTTTGGAAGAGCGATTCCCATCTGAAGTTAGTTACACGACATCCTGCATGGATCGTGACGTCCTAGTGGTAACCATCTAATGTCACATGACATATTGTTTGACTTAAGACTTTTTGTGCAAAATTTCGTGTAAACGACTCCGATAATAAATGTCTGGCTCCTCAGCTGCTTTTGGAGACAATTCTCTGAAGGAATCAGAACATGTAGTACAAACTCTTTGACAGGGAAAGGGTTAAGAGCGCTTAACAAATACAAACTTCGACTGGCATGCTGAATGTCTGGCGATGTTCGTCTCTTCTTCGTCTTCGTCTCCTTCTTTTTCTCTATGATTCGTCAACTGAAGTTTTTGTTAATTTATTCTCACAATAAATTATATTCCACCTTTAAAAAAAAATCAGGTCTGTTTCCACAGCTGACATCCGAAATGTTTCGTTCCACTCTGCCTAATAATTAATTCAAAGATTAATCTTTCCTTCTTTTTATTATTAGTGATGTTTCATTTTTGCAAACAGATTTTACACCTTCCCCTTCTCTCTGTTAAAACACAAATCAGCAAATCGTAAACAAAAGTCCAACATGCTGTTCACATTATACGCCAGTTGAAGAAGAGGCGGGAAACAAAGTCGGAATGAACGAGGAAGACAGAGACGAAAAGCGTACAGGCGTATAGTTCTAGCAGAGGCCGAAACGTCTAGGCACTATGAAAGAGATAAGCGTTTGACAGTTCTGGGGTCTTTGCGGAGAGGAGGACCATGATTTCTGTGTCCACAGTTCGCCAGCTGTGTGTGCTGTATCCAGACCTGCCTTGTACTTTTTGACTCGTGATTTAACGACGTGTTTTGAACTGGTGTAAAAGGACTTTAAAATGTGTGGTTCGTCCTGAGGTGACCCTATGTGGCTGACGGGCAGTTAATATCCAAAAATTAATAACCCCCTAACCCAACCCTACCCTCCACCAGCACACCCACCCCCCTCAGTGCGAGTACGGGTGGCTGTTTACTGACATGCATTGCCTGGAGGGCGCACTACCTGACATGGACCCTGGCAGTCAGCCGGCCGCTTTGATCGACACCCGCCGACCTTTCCCAAGGCAACAACCGTTACCGCGCTCTGAACGAAACATTGCTGTGCCGAAATACAGCCACCTGCCATACACGTGCTCGTCGCAGTTGTTTACGACTTAGGAATTGTGTGCACATTCTTCCGTGCAGGTACGATGTAGCCTCGGTTTCAAACGGGTCATGGAAGCCGTTTCATCGTGATGTGTGCCAAACGGGAGATGGTACGTGGTGAAGAATGCAGCGGTTTACTGTTTCGTCTGTGGTACCTGGAACCTCGGCCAGTTTGAAGCAGACATGTACTTTGTGTAAATTCTGCCCCTGGCATAAGTTCCGGTATTTATATATACTGATTAGCCGTAAAGCTGTCGACGTCAGCTTGGCCAACGGGCAGCCTCAATTTTGGCTAGCGGTCAACCAGTGACCATTCCGGAGCAGTTCCCGTTTAACAGCCTAACCGACTATGGCGGAGGTGGAGGGTGTGTGTGTGTGGGGGGGGGGGGGGGGGGGGGGGGGGGGGGGGCCAAAACCGGAGGCGTGGTGCATGACCATGCAGAGACTTGCTCGTCACCACCAGCGCGGAACTACTCAAGTCGGGGCCACACCCCGTGTGACTGGCCCAAACTCCAAGCACACAATAGGTTTACCACATCCTTCTTCCAACCACTGCCATAACTGGTTATGCCAAAGGTGTCCGCTTTTCGTTGATGCTCAAATGGCAGTATGTTTGTTTACAAACGTACTATAGGTTTACGACATCCTTCATCCAGCCACTGCCACAACTGGTTACGCTAAAGTATGTTAGTCAACTGACAATTTTTCATTGATGCTCAAATGACAGCATGTTTGTTTACATGCATACTATAGGTTTACAACATCCTTCATCCAACTACTGCCACAACTGGTTACGCCAAAGGTGTTCGCTTTTCGTTGATGCTCAAATGGCAGTATGTTTGTTTACAAGCACACTATAGGTGTACCACATCTTTCATCCAGCTACTGCCACAACTGGTTACGCCAAAGTGTGTCAGTCAACTGACAATTTTTCATTGATGCTCAAATCGCTGTTTGTTTACAAGCACACTATAGGTGTACCACATCCTTCATCCAACCACTGCCACAACTGGTTACGCCAAATGTGTCCGAAATTGTCAGCCGTTGATGCTCAAACGGCAGTATGTTTACAGGCATAAAATAGGTTTACGACATCCTTCTTCCAACCACTACCATAACTGGTTACGCCAAAGGTGTCCGAAAACTGTTATACTTAACTGACAGTTTTTCGTAAATACTCGAATGGCAATATGTTTGTAACCACATAAACACCTCAAACTTAAATAAGGCCATGTTTTTCTTATTACTACCACCCACATTGCTTACATCAGCACAAATAAAACCAACATCGTCCGAATGGAAACACTGAGAACTAATCTGCATCAAACTTAAATCAGGCCATGTTTTTCTTATTATTACCAGCATAAATAAAACCAGCATCGACCGAATGGAAACACTGAGAACTAATCTGCATCAAACTTAAATCAGGCCATGTTTTTCTTATTACTACCACCCACAATACTTACACAAGCATAAATAAAACCAGCATCGTCCGAATGGAAACACTGAGAACTAATCTGCATCAAACTTAAATCAGGCCATGTTTTTCTTATTACTACCACCCACAATACTTACACCAGCATAAATAAAACCAGCATCGTCCGAATGGAAACACTGAGAACTAATCTGCATCAAACTTAAATCAGGCCATGTTTTTCTTATTACTACCACCCACAATACTTACACCAGCATAAATAAAACCAGCATCGTCCGAATGGAAACACTGAGAACTAATCTGCATCAAACTTAAATCAGGCCATGTTTTTCTTATTACTACCACCCACAATACTTACACCAGCATAAATAAAACCAGCATCGTCCGAATGGAAACACTGAGAACTAATCATAGGTTCCTCCAGGGGTTGTCGCGCCGGATGTTTGCGTGCGTGCTTCGACGCTATGGTACTTGCACACTTAGTCTAACGACTTAAACATTCAGCAAATTTTACGGGAGGAAGCCGCCATCGTGAGACTTATTGGGGCGATTTCGGTAGACAGACGGCCGGAGGCAGAGTGTCCCTTCCGGCAATGGCTTAACCAGTCACGGCCTAGTTTTGAAGGCGATTTCGGTAGACAGACGGCCGGAGGCAGAGTGTCCCTTCCGGCAATGGCTTAACCAGTCACGGCCTAGTTTTGAAGGCGATTTCGGTAGACAGACGGCCGGAGGCAGAGTGTCCCTTCCGGCAATAGCTTAACCAGTCACGGCCTAGTTTTGAAGGCGATTTCGGTAGACAGACGGCCGGAGGCAGAGTGTCCCTTCCGGCAATGGCTTAACCAGTCACGGCCTAGTTTTGAAGGCGATTTCGGTAGACAGACGGCCGGAGGCAGAGTGTCCCTTCCGGCAATGGCTTAACCAGTCACGGCCTAGTTTTGAAGGCGATTTCGGTAGACAGACGGCCGGAGGCAGAGTGTCCCTTCCGGCAATAGCTTAACCAGTCACGGCCTAGTTTTGAAGGCGATTTCGGTAGACAGACGGCCGGAGGCAGAGTGTCCCTTCCGGCAATGGCTTAACCAGTCACGGCCTAGTTTTGAAGGCGATTTCGGTAGACAGACGGCCGGAGGCAGAGTGTCCCTTCCGGCAATGGCTTAACTAGTCACGGCAGAGTTTTGAAGAAGGATGGTGCTGGAAAGTGAGGCTTGGGGTGTGTGATTGACCCTGATTCCGTAATGTCTTGAGTAGGTCTGAGATCTGAAGCAATGAAAGACACTCCTGTGGCCGCGGTGTGTGTTGGAGTGGGGATGGTGGAAGGGGGAAGGGGGGGGAGGGGGAAGGGGTGTCGGTGTGGCGGGGTGGCAGGGGGACTGGCTGAAGAACGACTCTGCACGCACCCGTCGCAATTACACTTGTCCCCTTGGCTCTCAATCAGTGCCTTGAAGCACCAGCCTCCCTGTCCAGTCCCTCTTAACCGTGTCTCCATCTCCGCCGTCCCCCCCCCCCCCCCCCCCTCTCCCCCGCCCCTGCCCCCTGTCTTGTCAAGACTCTCCATCTCACCTCTGCCTGGTGGTGGGCTTTCGGCGAGTTTTTGGGTCAGGCGGCCTATTGACCATCTCGGCTCTCTCGGGGGAGAAGTCAAAGGAAAGAGGGCACTTGGTTCTCGTCGACTCTCCGAAAGTGCTGTTAATAGCACTGAGGTATTGGTCTCAGAGTCCAATCCCTGTCTCTCTGTCACAGGCACTGGGAGGCACGGAGTCTCGAGTCTCTTACTGGTTGCCAATGGCGCCGTGACGTCGGTCTCAAATCCCTCACTCGATGTCAGTGGTATTAAGGCACAGGGTCTCAGATAGTCTCCTATCCCCTGTCAGTGGCTTTTGAGGCTCGGAGTTCTGGTCCCTGTTTCGCCGGCTAGAGTGGGTAATGCTGCCAAGAGACGGTATCGGAGAGTATTGCTGGCAAGAGAGGGTATCGCTGGATATCTGGAAAGATGGGGTGTCGCTGGGTATCTGGCTAGATAGAGTATCGCTGGGTATCTGGCAAGAGAGGGTATTGACCGCTGGATAGAGAAGGTATCGCTGGGTATCTGGCTAGAGAGGGTATTGCTGGGTATCTGACAAGAGAAGGTATTGCTGGGTATCTGGCAAGAGAGGATAGTGCCAGCTGGATAGAGAGGGTATCGCTGGGTATCTGGCTAGATAGGGTATCGCTGGGTATGTGGCAAGAGAGGGTATCGCTGGGTATTTGGCAAGAGAGGGTATCGCTGGGTATCTGGCAAGAGAGGGTAATGCCAACTGGCTAGAGAGCGTATAACTGGGTGTCTGGCGAGATAGGGTATCGCTGGGTACCTGGCAAGAGAGGTTAATGCCAGCTGGCTAGAGAGGGTATCG
>JABMCL010001895.1:405000-407500 GCA_018857735.1 Alviniconcha marisindica | reverse complement strand
CTGCTCCGCCTGTTCTGTCGGGCTAAATTATACGTCACCTGCGGTGAGAACTGGAGGACGGGATGACTTCATTAACCTGGTCGGGTCTCTGACCGGATAGGACAGATAGGTTAATGGACCATTCAGGGTAGCCAGGATAGGACAATTAGGTTTAATGGACCATCCAGGGTAGCCCATGCTGGACAGAACCAATATCACAATTTCGATGTGAAGCAACCAGCGTTGACAATTAAACACACATTTCCAAGCCTAGGCTGACCTTTCGTGGAGTTTACGTACCGTGTATTTTACTCACATGCCAGGGAGAGTTAACGTACGCGATTCAGATCTCCGTTGTTGTGTCCCTTGCTGCAAGTGTGACGTCTGTCGAGAGTTTAATTCCCTTTGTTGATTCCGCACCAGCGATCTAGAACCTCATTCTGTTTCACAACACACAATTCCAAACAGTCTAGTTTACTCGTTGGATACTGTAATGGCTTCTCTGTCTGATTTGTCGAACCTATTAACTTGTCTACCGGCGGATAACATGGGAATTTAAACTTCTGAGAAGTGCTCGCGTCGTGATGAACCCGATTATTTAGAACAATTTGTTTCCAGTGTTGCGAAAGCGGCCGTACGTTTTGCCTCCAGTGCACTAGATGTGGTGTGTAAGCGCTAATTGCTTTGTTCGACATGCTGCAGGCAAAACGGGTTCGATCTTTTGGGGAATTTTGTGCTGACGGAGTCCCTACGGAAAATATCTCAAAAATCGCTTTCCAGTCATCGAGTTCTAATTACGTCAGTTGTGTACAGAGGAGGGATTGGGGTGGGACAGGGGGTGACTGAGGTGTGGTGGGAAGAGGGGTTGCAGTTGTCTCCGAAGAAGTGCTGGCGGGAACCGAGGTCCCAGGAGGTGGGGGAAGACGGAGACTTGTACCTATCGCTACACTGTCGCCACCAGAATGATTCCTGCATTAAGATGGGCAGTGATGAAAGCCATTTTAAAGATTATTTAATCGTGAGGGATAAACCACAAAGACAGTGTCCCTAAACTACATCTTTTGAAGAGAGAGCAGAGAGGAAGCGTACGTCCTTCTGCTTACGAGCCTAAACGTTTTACCGCTGGGCCAAACCGGCTCACGTTACTGGAGACAATTCAAGTTTCTCCTTTGTATGTACTCGTGGCGTCTGACGAACGATATATATATTATATGTAATTCTTCTCTCTCTCTCTCTCTCTCTCTCTCTCTCTCTCTCTCTCTCTCTCTCTCTCTCTCTCTCTCTCTCTCTCTCTCTCTCTCTCTCTCTCTCTCTCTCTCTCTCTCTCTCTTTATTTTAATTGTTGATTGCCAGCACTATGTAACCCCCCGAAACAGGTCTACTTTATAAAAGTTGTTTTGGCTGTGAATGGAGAGACGGCGGAGGGTAGGAATAGGGACAATGACTGTGCACTTGATCGATCTTAGGAGCGACGTTTTATTCCATTTAACTCCGTTTAATTTTAGTTATATACTTTACCTTGTCACATCAAAAATTGTCCTCTTTTTTTCTCTTTTTTTTTCTCTTTTTTCTTTTCTTTCTTTCTTTGTTTCTTTCTTTCTTTTTTTTGTTTTTTTGTTTTGTTTTTTGTTTTGTTTTTGTTTTGTTGGAATTCCAGGGACCCAAAAGGCAATTTTTCATTTTATGCGTTTATTCTGAATAATAAAGTTGTTTTGTATCTTTTGTAAGACCCCCCCCCCCCCACTCGCCCCCCCCCCCCCCCCCCCCCCCCCCCCCGCCTCGCCCCCCCTCGCCCCCCCCCCCCCCCCCCCCCCCCACCACCCACCTGCACGTTAGCCAAATCTCTTTTCGTTGGAAGAAGAAGAAAAGGGGGTAGAGACTGAGGAAAACAGCAACCAAAAGCCTTCGTCTTGTGTATATACAGCCTACATACAGCCTTTCTTTAACTCCTCCGCTATTTCCTCCGAGTTACCACTGTTGGAAACACGCGTTCTCTAAAGAGTCTACATTTAGACACCGCCATCACGCACCCGTGGACACCGACACGTGGTCTTCAAGGCCTAGCTGTTAAAGAAGCAGTCGCCACGATCTCCTTGTCAGAGTTCAGGAGCTGTGTGAGTCGAGGTGGCCGTCCTGGGCTGTCCGTCCTAACGAGCCTTCTGGTTTCTGTGGACGTAAAGCTATATTGAACCATGCTTCGGCACTGGTCACAGCTTGTCCCTAATATGTCAACTGACATCTGAGGACATTAAGCATCACTTCATCATCAACGATCTCCTTGCCATTACAATCTCAAACAGAACGAGGTCCAGAGCGCTCGTGCAGAGTCAACGCACAAGGGAGTTAATTAGCGCTCGAAATACGTCACACGAGCACAACAACAAACCTGAGTCGCCTACAGTAACTCTCACCTGGCATGCGTGTAAATACAAGGTACATAAACTCCACCACTGCGCTGAGAGGTACATTCTCTGTCATATAATCCCCCTCTGTTTCCACCTCCATACCCCTCCCCCCTTCT
>JABMCL010001895.1:397500-400000 GCA_018857735.1 Alviniconcha marisindica | reverse complement strand
CTTCAAGCTGTTGTTGTTGTGGGGGTTTTCTCGGGTTTTTCTTCCGTTCTACCAACGGGAGCGGATGGGGGGGGGGGGGGGGGCGTTGTTGTACAGTAGGTCCTGTCACTGATGGTTGATGAGAGGCATCAGTTCCCCGACTCTGTGCAGAGCAGCTGACGAAGAGTGCTAACGTAACCTATATATTTACCTGTGAGGAACAGCCGGAAGCAACTGATGCGAAGCTGGGGTATGGTTAGTTACGTATCGAGCTGTGTGGAAAGGTCTGTAAACAGCTAGTTGTTGACTGGGTGTCGGTGTCTCTCTGTATCTATCTATCCGTGTCGGTAGAAGCCAGTGGCTGCCACTGCTGTCGAACTGCCGGTGTTTCTGTACACGGGTACTTTAAAAAACAAACAACTTTTTAATTCAGTTAGCTGCTGTCGAACTGCCGGTGTTTCTGTACATGGGTACTTTAAAAAACAAACAACTTTTTAATTCAGTTTTTAAGCATGTGGACGGATATACATACACCAGGCATACACGTAAATACAAAGTTACTATGTACAGACTATGCAATGGTGTCAACAACAAAAATACTAAGGACAAAAATGATGAATAAACCTGCAAGCAAACACTAACAACGACAACAGTACACGGGTACCTTCGCGTGGAGTGGACAAGGTGGTCTGTGGTTGACAGGGGAAGGGGTAAAGCTCCAAACATATAAAAGGTTTAAAAAAGAAAAAGAAAAAAAAGAACGCTATTTATTATGACAAAACACAACACAACGTGCCATTTAAAAAAAAAATGTTTAGGTGTAAGCCCCTTTTTCAAGCCTCACAGCAACGCTTAAACAACAGTTGAAAGGTGAAAAAGGAGACGTACCCTACGTCTCCTACCTGTCTGCTTTGGTGTCCGGTGTTTGGAAGAATATGTGGGTCAAGGGGTGGGGGGGGGGGGGGGGTGACACCTTTGATGGGCGAGAGTTCACCCACAGGTGATGATTCTGAACTGTCCGATAAAACGGGCGGTCGAAAAAGTAGTGTTATCCGTCTGCGCATGCTGATTGGCTAACTGCGGCCTGTCACTCAAATCTCGGCAACACATTCACAGCCTATACGTATAACAACTTATAACAACTTTGATTTGTGTTTGAGCATTTTTTCTTTCTTATATATGAAGTGTCGTAGTTATTTATTAGTAGAACTCATGTACTTGTTCATAATGACTGTCGTGTGCGAATGTAACTTCGCTTTCTAGCCCCCAGGGGCAAAAAGCTCAATAAAACCTTGAAACCTTGAACCGTACGTGGGTACAGCTGGACATTTCTCCACTTGGGGGCGGCTGCAGCTATCTAATCTTTCAAATTCAGCGGTTTCTCGCTCAATCTCTGCGATGACTGTTTTAAACCCTGTTTCCCCTTGCCCCAAGATAAATGTCTTCTTTGGGGTTGGGTCAAACTCCGAACTCTGTCGCTCGATGCAAATTGTGATCTTAATCGTCTTGATCCGGCTAGTCCAGGCCTAACGGGAGACAATCCGACTATGACTGTGGCTGATGTGCTCCTGTTTCAACAATTTCTCGGAACAGGATCAAGGTGAGTGTCATCTGGTGGGTCGAAATGAATAATCTTAACGATTACAATAACAATGAAAATTTAAGTCGCTTCACATTTAAAGGAGCCCAAAGCACCGCAGAGCTGAGGCTAACTGAAGCGCGCTGCCGGTGAGCGGTAATTCATATGCATTTCTGGCGTACTGCATACATTAAGTGATGTCAGAAGTATGGATCTTTATCCTGAAATCACATTGATGAGAATTTTAGTATTTTTGAATGTACAGGTCAGCTGACTTTTACCTCAGAGGTGCCTTACCCAGCTGACCTCAAGAACAGTGAAGAGACCTATATAAAAATAAAAATAAATGAAAGAGAAGAAGGAGAATGTGTGTGTGTGTGTGTGTGTGTGTGTGTGTGTGTGTGTGTGTGTGTGTGTGTGTGTGTGTGTGTGTGTGTGTGTGTGTGTGTGTGTGTGTGTGTGTGGTGTGTGTGTGTGTGTGGTGTGTTTTTGTGTGTTTGGGGAGGGGGGGGACTTGTTTTTTGTACTAACGATTGAGTTGAAAGAGGTTAACGTAAGCAGGAGCTGCGTACAAATCGGAATGACGCTAGGCTTCAGGATGGCAGTGAATAATTAAACCGACCAGAATGTGACCGTTTGGTCGTCCCGAGGGGACCCTGCATGGTTGCCCTGACGTTAAAACCCAGTTACTAGCTAATTAAACAGTTCCCTCGTTACAAAAAAAATCACCAGAAGGTTCTTCACACTCTTAGGAATAAGCTTTCTCTTCTACGTCCAGCCTTCGTCATGCGCTAAATCGACCGATAAATAGGCATTCAGACGGCCGTAGATTTCTAGCGGGTCGCTAGCTGACACGTCCTTCAGGGTGTAGTGTAGAGTCACTGGTAAATTAATTTCTAGTCACCAGACTAACAACGTGGACTGCCAGAGCCGTGTGAGGGT
>JABMCL010001895.1:380000-382500 GCA_018857735.1 Alviniconcha marisindica | reverse complement strand
TATAAGATAAGACAAGCTGATATAAGATGATATAAGATAAGACAAGATGAGATACAAGAGGAAATAAGACAAGCTGCTATAAGATGATATAAGACAAGATGAGATACAAGATGATATAAGACAAGATGAGATATAAGATGATATAAGATGATATCAAATAAGACAAGATGGGATACAAGATGATATAAGATGATATAAGATAAGACAAGATGAGATACAAGATATATAGGATGATATAAGACAAGATGTGATACAAGATGATATAAGACAAGATGAGCTACAAGATGATATAAGATAAAACAAGATGAGATACAAGATGATATAAGATAAGACCAGATGAGACACAAGATGATATAAGATAAGACACGATGAGATACACGATGATATAAGATAAGACAAGATGAGATACAAGATGGTATCGGATTAGACAAGTTGAGATACAAGATGATATAAGACAAGATGAGATACAAGGTGATATAAGACGATATAAGATAAAACACGATGAGATGTAAGATGATATAAGATAAGACACAATGAGATACGGCCTTCCGCATAGCGCTGATCTAAGTACTGATCTGTGTGAATGACTGGCCCGGCGTCTATTGGTCTCTGCTTCGGCTTCATGCGACTCACACCCATTAAAAATATTGTTACATCGGCTCCTCCGCCCAAAAAAACGATAAAACGCTGCTGACTAGTGAGAGCGTGGGTCTGCTATTCTCATAATGTGTTTAAGAGGGGGAGAGAGACGGGGAGAGACAGACAGACAGATAGACAGGAGAGAGAGAGAGAGAGAGAGAGAGAGAGAGAGAGAGAGAGAGAGAGAGAGAGAGAGAGAGAGAGAAAGAGAGAGAACTTGAGCTCGAAAATTTTATTTTACAAGGATTTTAGTTTTGGTTCAGTCAAAACCCCAACAACTAGTCGTTGCTAAGCTACTGATGAGTAAATATAAATTACAGGCATCATTTATATACATACAGGCATGAGTTATACATGAGAATTTCCACACAAAACATAGCCTGTTCACAGCGCCAGGTGTACACATACATACATCACTCTGTTACACATTATGAGCATACAACCAGCAAATAAGGCAGTAGAACATCTGATCAGTTCGTATAACTAGTACTGGAAAAGAAGACAGAAGCAGTGAATGCTTATCTTATAAAGAACAGTAAGGGAGACGGGGGAAAAGAGAGAAAAAAGGTCACTCTCACAAGTAGTCGGAAGGACTGGGACGGGAGAGAGACAGACAAACAGACAGACAGACAGAGACACAGAGACACACAGAGACAGGGAGATACACAGACAGAGAGAGACAGAGACAGAAAGACAGAGACACAGAGAGAGACAGAGACAGAGACACACAGAGAGACCTCTTCCTATTGAGCTTAGTCGTACTCGTGGAAACAGCTATGGTTAGAGATCATGAACGTCAATGTGACTCCGTCATCTTTCCTGCCTTCATTTCCCTGAACTGAGTATGCCATCAATCTGTCGTAATCTTTTTTTCAGTTTAACTTATTATGAACACTTGTCGAGCGCTTCATCTCGGGATGAGTCCTAAGCACTTCAAATTGGCAGCTATAAATTACAGCTTTATTCTCTGTTTCCGATGTAGGCCCACTGCGCTTTAGTCGTATGTGCGACTCTGAATGAGCGACTGTGTGCTTTCTGAATATCGACCGAAGTGGTTACAGCTCTGCCGTTTAGTTGATACATGGCTGGTGCTACGTGAAACTGCTGCCGTCGCGGCGCATGTTCCATGTACACCATACAACCTTGCACCTGTTTATAGTGTAACTTTATTTGACTGTGTATAACTGTAACCTGCCACCTGCACGTTTAGGTGCACGTGCTTATGCAGGAAACAAGGACACAGTCACGACCTTTTGATGATGCTTCAAGGTGCAGAGGTGCAGTTTTCCTCTCTCTCTCTCTCTCTCTCTCTCTCTCTCTCTCTCTCTCTCTCTCTCTCTCTCTCTCTCCTCCTCTTCCTCCCCCCCCTCCTTCTTCTTTTCTTTTGACCTAGGGGAGCGTCTCAAAAAACAGGGTATCATACTGTCTTCACGCTGTGTATGTGTGCGTGTGTGTCTTGTTCCTTCTCAGTTGTGCAAGGTCTTATCAGTCGGAACGCAGCAGCATCTTTTCAAAGATAATGGTGCGCTTGGCGGTGCCACGAAGGCTGCAGCCCTTTGATGCGGGCATTTCATCATAGAGTGTATGGCGTACACGGAGGAGGATAAAGTGCTTGAGCATGAAGTGCTTGACAGATCGCGGGACAGCAGGCTGCAGATTGCTTTGCCCCCCCTTCTAACCCCATCCCCGCCCCGGCGACACCCCCCCACCACTTCGCCCCCACCCCCACCCCCACCCCACCACTTCGCCCCACCCCACCCCCCCACCCCCACCCCCACTCACCCCCCCAACCCCTCCTCGCCGCCCCCTCCCTCACCCTCCTCGCCGCCCCCCATTTATTTATGATTCCGTTGAGTGTCTT
>JABMCL010001895.1:355000-375000 GCA_018857735.1 Alviniconcha marisindica | reverse complement strand
GGGTCCAAGAGGGATCACCTTGTGAAAGCTGATCTTTTAATTAAAAACATCAGTCGATCTTAACCCAGGTTTTTTTGTTTGTATTTTAAAATAAAATAGCAAGCCAGAAACACTGGAGAGAGAGAGAGAGAGAGAGAGAGAGAGAGAGAGAGAGAGAGACAGACAGACAGACAGACAGACAGACAGACAGACAGACAGACAGACAGACAGACAGACAGACAGACAGACAGACAGACAGACGACAGACACAGAGAGAGACACAGAGAGTGACAGAGACAGACATAGACAGCAAGAGACAGACACAGAGACAGAGAAACAGACAGACAGACAGACAGAGACAGAAAGACACAGAGAGAGGGTCAGAGAGAGAAGAAGAAAAAAACAGAGACAGAGTGAGAGGAGAGGGAGGGGGGGGGACGGAAGGGCGTGTAGAAAATGCTGGCTATAATCATATCGTGTTTCACAAAAACAGTGTTGGAGGCCTCAGCTGTTCTTGTTTATCCTTCTTAAAATTTTTGCTTTTCTGTGTTTGTGTGGCATGGCCTACCTTTGTAGGCTGCCTTTAGAATAACACACTGAGCGGGCTTTTTGCTTACCTTGAGCTCTTAATTCTGCCAGTGTCTGGTTTGTCAGCGTGAAAAGGTGTTGACGTGGCTTGGGAGGTGGAGAGGAGAGGTGGGGTAGAGGGGCGTGGGGGCACAATTTCAAAGACGTCACGATCGTTGAATGCTGCTTTTTACTTTTCAATATCTCTCTCTCTCTCTCTCTCTCTCTCTCTCTCTCTCTCTCTCCTTCTCTCTCTCTCTCTCCTCTCTCTTCTCTCTCTCTCTCTCTCTCTCTCTCTCTCTCTCTCGCACGCACAGCACGCACGCACGCACACACTCACCCACACCACACTCACTCACACACTACACCACACACACACACACACCACACAACACACACACACACACCACACAACACACACCACACACACACACACACACACACACACACACACACACACACACCACTCGCTCGCTCGCTCGCTCGCTCGCTCGCTCGCTCGCTCGCTCGCTCGCACGCACGCACGCACGCACGCACGCACAGATTTTCCCGTGGCACCAGCTTTGTAACAACAAACAGCGCTGAAGGTACACCACTTCGATGGGTATTCAAAACGCTCTACAAAAGGCTGCACTCATTCATTCAGAATCACACGCGACTAGAGCGCAGTGAGTCTGTTGGAGAACAGAGAAGAGCGCTGATGATGATGAAGTGATGCTTAATGTCCTCAGATGTCGGCTGACATATTAGGGACAAGCTGAGACCAATGCCGAAGCATGGTTCAATATAGCTTTACGACCACGGAAACCAGAAGGCTCGTTAGGACGGACAGCCCAGGACGGCCACCTCGACTCTCACACAGCTCCTGAACTATGAGAAGAGCGCTACATAAAAGCGATCAGTTAATTAACTAATAGAATTACAGTCTTCCGGTGTGACGATAGTAGCGTTGTTCCTGGCGTAAGCTGTTTCACATTGTTGGAGGCCCCAGCCAACTGCACACGAATGTTTAACAGAAAGCTTTAGCCAGTCAAAGGCTTGAGCCAGTCAAATGGTTTAGCCAGTCAAAGGGCTTAACCAGTCAAAGCTTTAGCCGGTCAAGCTTTAGCCAATCAAAGGCCATTCAAAGCTTTAGCCAGTCAAAGGATAAATTTCGCCAGTCAAAAGCTAAATTTAGCCAGTCACAGCTGGGAGTTTAGTTTCACACGGGATGGATGAAATCGAAAGCGCTAATCCCTGCACTGAGTAAGGTCGTCATGGCAACCAGACAGAACCTGGAGACAAGCAGATCCGCTCCGTTTTGTCCAATGGGTAAACTCGTGAGAGTCTCGGTGACAAGGGTAGCACCCAGTGTCACCAGACGTCCGATCACTCCGAGTTTCGCAGTGGCACGGAATGTGTTCACACCCCACCCCCTGACGACGCAACGTTACCGGCAGGGGCGAAAGTCTCAGCCCCGCGTAATACTGAAAGCTGCTGCTTTAACTAACGTTACAGAGCTTAGGAGCTGTGTGAAAGTGGAGGTGGCCGTCCTGGGCTCCCATCCCTAATAAACCTACGGTTTCTGTGGACGTGAAGCAACACTCAATCTAACGTTACAAACCTGACACAATGATCACTTAGAGGGACAGTGAACTTTGGCGAAGCGGCTTTACTTGCCCTACTTGGCTCACCTCGAGCATTTGTTTACAGCACAGCTCAGGAGATGTGTGAAAGTCGGGGTGGCCGTCCTGGGCTCCCCGACTCTAACAGTCCTTATGGTCTCTGTGGACGTAATGCAACACTGAACTTGAACTTGTTAACAGCGGCAAGGCTTCTCGGACATTAGGTTTGGGAAGACGTGTTTGACGCCGAGTTGTCTCCGAAGAGGTACTGGTGGGAACCAGAAAGTCGGGAAGACGGAGACTATACCTAACGATGCGCTGCCACCACCAGGATTACTCCTGTATTAAGATGGGCAGCGATGAGAGCCATTTTAATGTTGCACTAATTGTGAGGGACAAAGTTACTATAGACAGTGTCCGATGATGATGTAGGGCTTAATGTCCTCGGATGTCGGGCTGACATATTAGGGACAAACTGTAAAAGACAGTGTCCACAAACCACAACCTTTTGGAAGAGATGGGAGAGCCAAAGCGGAATCGAACCGGTCTCCTTCTGCTTACCAGCCTAACGCCTTACCGCTAGGCCAAACCGGCTTCCGCTTCTTGTACAACTGCTACCAGCGGATCGTTTTCCTCCACTGAAACGCAAGTGACAGCTAGTACATTTGAAGGCAAGTTGTTCTATACGTGCAGGTAGGTAGGTAGGTAGTGTTGCTTAATGTCCTCAGATGTCAGTTGACATATTAGGGACAAGCTGAGACCAATGCAGAAGCATGGTTCAATATTGCTTTACGTCCACGGAAACCAGAAAGCTTGTTAGGACGGACAGCCCAGGACAGCCACCTCGACTCTCACACAGTTCCTGAACTATGACTATACGTGCAGTGCCTTTGTCAAGCGTTGTAGCCTGTGAAATAGTCAGGACGTGACAGTAAGTAACTTGTGGCTTAATTGAGTGGTAATTGGTTTTTCACGCTCGCTCAGGGAGGACATTGCGAAACGGCCTGCAGCATGGACTTACATTTTCGTATGTACGTCCACGGCCTTTGCAGCAGAGGCGGAGCTGAGAAGCTGTGTGACTGAACAGGGAGGTGGGGCCGGGCTCTCATTCCCTATCCCATTCTTTCCCCGTCGCCAGTCAATCATAATTATGGTTTCTGTGGACGTAAAGCATCATGAAAGAAGAAGACGCAACATCAGAGTTCAGGAGCCGTGTGAAGAGGGAGGTGGGCCTGGGCTCTCATTCCCTATCTCATAAAGTAAACATGGTGTTTAACGTCCACAGAAACCATAGGCTTATTAGGGACGGGGAGAATGGGGGGAAGGGGGTATGGAAGTGGGGGAAGAGGGAGAGTATATACCTGTCGCTACACTGTCACCACCAGGATGACCTGCATTAAGATGGGCAGCGATGAGAGCCATTTTAATGTTTCATTAATTGTGAGGGACAAAGTCACAAGACAGTGTCCACAAACCACAACTTTTGAAGAGAAAGGAGAGCCGAAGCGGTGTCGAACCTAGGTCCTTCCGCTTACCAGCCTACCGCCTTACCGCTAGGCCAAACCGGCTCTCACCCCTATCTCATTCTTCCCTCGTCCCCAGTAAGCCATACGGTTTTCTGTGGACGGTTTCTTTTTAGCACCATGAAATAAAAATGAAAAAACAGAAGACATGGCCATTGGGCCGATGTACAGCCGTTGTTGGCTTGGTCTCGGCTGAGGGCACGAGGTCTGGGTGACCGGTCAGAGTGCCCTACGTGGACACGGCCAGCACGATAGTGGATTATCCCATCTCTGTCTGTCTACAACAGTTTGATTGGAGGGGTTACGACATGTTACTACATGTACGTGGTGCTGTAGGTCCTTCCCCACACGCACGCACACATGCATGCATACATCATCATAATAATAATGGAAAATTGTAAAGGGCCTACCCTGCGGCTCCAAGCGCTGAACAAGCATACACACATAATGTACATCGAGATGGAAAATGTTATAAAAAATATATAAAAAGGTGTGTGTGTGAGGGTTCAAGCATAACTATGCAACAGATGCACACACACACACACACACACACACACACCACCACCACCACCACCACCACACACCACACGCACACACGCACCACCACACAGCACGCACGCACGCACGCACACGCACAGCAGCACACAAACACACCACACACACAACACACACAACACACACCACACACACACACTCACACACACACACACACCACCACACACACACACACACACACACACACACACACACACACACACACACACACACACACACACACACACACACACCACACACCACACACACACACACACACACACACACACACACACACACACACACACACACCACACACACACACACACACACACACACACACACACACTAGTACAGGACTATCATATTAAGACAAGTGGCTTAACTGAAATCATACACTCCACTGATGTAACGAGCCGTAACCATTGCTCACACTACATCACTCTCCACACAACACTCACTCTACACACACACACACACACCACACCACACACACCACCCCCACCACACACACACACACACACACCCACACCCACACCCACACACACACACACACACACACACACACACACACACACAAGCAAAGCAAATTAGGCTAAAAGGATTATACATATAGTAACAAGCTGGACGTACTCATTATTTACATACAGAGGGCAATCCTAACTCCACACTGGTTGCTAAAATCCAAGAAAAAAGTTACTGAGCCTCTCCAGCTGAAGTTGGTGTTGTTAACGTTTTGCGTCAGTATTTATCTTTGCCATTTGCCTCAGTTGTCCTATGTGTATCGGATCCTCCCATGAAAGAGTTCAGTGAACAACCCTTCTTCTTGACAGAATCTGTTTCTTTCCAGATTAGAGAGCTCAGGAGCTGTGTGAAAGTCGAGGTGGCCGTCCTGAGCTCCCATCCTTAATAAGCCTACGGTTTCAGTGGACGTAAAGCAACACTCAACCAATCTTTCCAGATTGCTATCGATGACTTGCATCGAATTTTATAAATACTCGAAACGAAGAATGTCATAAATTATAGGTTTTCATATAAATCTGAGAGAGAGAGAGGGAGAGAGAGAGAGAGAGAGAGAGAGAGAGAGAGAGAGAGAGAGAGAGAGAGAGAGAGAGAGAGAGGATGGTGAAAACGCAGCTACCAAAGTTTGGCGACAGGACAGAGACAGACAGACAGAAAGACAGACAGACAGAGACAGAGAGAAGGAGGGAGAGAGACAGAGAGAGACAGAGACAGAGAGAGGGAGGGAGAGATACAGACACAGACAGAGACAGAGACCGACAGACAGACAGAGAGACAGAGACAGAGAGACAGCGGCAGAGGCAGAGACAGAGAGATAAGCAGACAGACAGACAGACAGACAGAGACAGACAGACTGACAGACAGAAGTTTATTTCTTCTAGACAGACCGACAGAGAGAAGTGTATTTCTTCTACCTGGCAGTATCAAAAACAAAACAAACACTGAAAAATACTCATTCATGAGTGACTGAGAAGCGTGTGTATAATAGCAACTTATAGCTTCGCTCCCAACATCTCCGATCCACCCCTACCCTTGAACCTTCGACCTCCGACCTCCGACCTCCTGCTATATGTCACCACGTACAACGACCCAGTGACCATCCAGGAGGGCATGTCGTAAACTTCTGGTGAATAGGCAGGACCCTCTAGGATAGATACTGTGTATCCTATGAGCTACCGGGAACCAGAAAGCCCAGTGACGTGTCAGTGACGACACCGCGTTGTCCCTGCCCCACGACCGGACAAGCCCCACCTGCTGGGGTCACCCCACAGACCTTGTACCTACAGCAGTCTGTGGGTCACTGACCCCTGCCTCATCTCAGCAGCATGGGGAATACGAGACCGACAGAGGTCAAGTCGCGCGACAGACGATGGATTGTATCTTGCGCTGATTGTCATCGCGACCTCCGCGTCCTTGTTTTGCGGCTTTCGATCACTCCTGGGATGGTGTGTGTGTGTCGCGGGGGGGGGGGGGAGCGAGGGGGCGGGGGGGGAGAGCGGAGAAGAGGGATGTAATTATGAAATTATTTGGAGAGGACGAATACTGAAGAAGACAGGGAGAAAACCTGAAGAAGACGGGGAGGAAAACTGAAGAAGACTTGGTTATCATGAATTTTTTGGCATGCGTTACGAACCTCAGTCATACTTTAAGCCTTTCTTTCCCCTTATGACGTCATACTTATGACGTCCGTGACGACGTCTTTTCTGCCTGCCTCTTAGACGTCATGGGACGTCCTGCACGAATTCTCATTTTCATGCAAACTCGCGAGAAGCACTGTCAAGGAAAATGAACGTTCGTGGTTGTCTGAATCCCCGTGCGAGACATGTCTTTGAAGGAATTAGCTGCATCAGCAGCACAGATTCCATGGCATGGAAAGGGCTGAGAGGACTGTGTTCTCCGGTTCGCTGTCTTCATTGATCGACTCTCTTCCAACACTTTCGTCCACGAATCGATTTGCCTTGAGGATAGTCATCTTCTGGACCTCTCCATCACCGGAATTCAGCGGGTCTAGTCGCTTCCATGATGGCTGCCTGTCTGTCAGTAGTTCCAGTGACTTCATTGATTGACCCCACTCCCCCCAGTCCTATAGAGGGGCAGCGCGACTTAACGACTGAAAGTTGATTAGGCTTCCGGCGATGACCACGCAGTGCTCTGGATTCACTTTTTTTCGGTCCCTGTTCTTGATCGCTGCTTTTTATAAAAGCGCTTTTCTCTGCTCTCGTTCAGAGTCGCTGCGCTCTTGTCGCTTGTGATTTGAATGAGTGACTGTAGCCTTTTAAATCACTTTTAAAAGAAAATATTCCCGAAGTGGTGTACTTACGGCACTGTTTGGCCGGTGCCACGTAAACCTACTGCCATCTCGGCGCACGTTCTGTGTACATCATACAATCATGCACCAGCTTATAGCGTCACTTCATGCAAAGCCACATATGTAGGCGGAAGTGCAAGTGTGTTTAGCTGTAACCTGCCACCTGCCACCTGCACGTTGGCAGAATGACCGGGATCTTTTACGTGCGATTGCTGAAACGCGGGGGTGGAACGGATACCGAAATAAGAGTCAGCACAAAAAGTTGATCCTCGAAAAGAAAATTTTCCCGCCGCTCCTGCCTGGACTCAAACCCGCGACCTTTCGACCACGAGTCCGGCGCTCTGCCGCTGAGCCATCCCCGCTGCCCACTCCTCTGTGTTACGTCTGTTCAGCTGTTAGTCTGGTGGCATCCATGCAACAACGTCGACCTTCCTTCGGTCAAAGAGTCAAGAAAGGGCCACCGTCACTGAGTCAGACCAACAGTGCAGCTGTTGATTCGAAGGCAATGTTGGGGGGAAGTTCCGAAAAACAGGGTAGAGCGCATCTGGGTTTCCCGAGCGCGTAGATACCATAGCCTACTGACCGGAACTGACCAGCGTCCATGATGGGCGACACAGCTTCCCAAAGTTCCCACTGACCGCACTTCCATGACTTGGGCCAGACGTGTCACAAACGTCTCTCATTTCTGAGGTAGCTGATAAGTACCTGTTCCGCAAGCTGGCTGACGTGTTCTAACAACTCAAATACATGTAACCAAAGTCTCCAAATGACCTCGTTTTTAAGACCACTGACGTGTTCTTACGACTCAAATACATGTAACCAAAGTCTCCAAATGACCTCGTTTTTAAGACCACTGACGTGTTCTTACGACTCAAATACATGTAACCAAAGTCTCCAAATGACCTCGTTTTTAAGACGACTGGCGTGTTCTTACGACTCAAATACATGTAACCAAAGTCTCCAAATTACCTCGTTTTTAAGACACTGGCGTGTTCTTACGACTCAAATACATGTAACCAAAGTCTCCAAATTACCTCGTTTTTAAGACGACTGGCGTGTTCTTACGACTCAAATACATGTAACCAAAGTCTTCAAATTACCTCGTTTTTAAGACGACTGGCGTGTTCTTACGACTCAAATACATGTAACCAAAGTCTCCAAATGACCTCGTTTTTAAGACCACTGACGTGTTCTTACGACTCAAATGCGTGTAACCAAATTTCCAAATGATTGACCTCGTTTCTAAGCTGGCTGACGTGCTCTAACGGGTGTAACAAAACTCTTCAAATGACCTCGTTTTTTAGGAGGCTGACTGTTCTAACATCTCAAATGCGTGTAACGAAAATCTTCAAACGATCGACATCGTTTCTAAGGTGACTGATGTATTCTTACGACTCAAACAGATATAACCAAAGTCTCCAAATGATCGACCTCGTTTCTAAGGTGACTGACGTATTCTTACGACTCAAACAGGTGCCCCAAATGAAGGTCTCGGAAATGACCTCAATTCTCAGGTGGCTACCGCACACGTACCCCAAGGTGACCCCAAGAACAGGGACTGGCCGCGCCGACACGTGCCTATGCAGTAATGACGCCGGTAGCGATGTGCCTGTACTGCGGCCATGGCCATAAACTCCAAGCACTCGTTTACGACATCCTTCCTTCAACCACTGCCGTATTTAGTTACGCCATAGGGTCTAGAAAACTGTCAGCTAACGAGCCGCTTTTTTGTTAGTGCTCAAACAGTGGTTGTTACAAACAACTCAAATTATATCAGACGTTTGTTTTTTAACTAACCATGTTGCTTACGCCAGTTCAGATAAAACCAAAATCGTTTGAATCGGGACGGAACTATATTAGTACCCAGATAAAGATCGAGTGCCCCGCCCCTTCAGTGGCGTAACTAAATCTGGCAGAGTTTGGAGGAAGGTGTCGAAAAGCGATGCTCGGAGTGTGTGTAGGTTCAGCCCTTTGACTGAGTCCGGCTTCAGTGAAAAGGCGCCCTGTGGCCATGGACCTACGTATATGTAGGTTCAACCCTTTGACTGAGTCCGGCTTCAGTGAAAGGCGCCCTGGCCATGGACCTACGATATGTAGGTTCAACCCTTTGACTGAGTCCGGCTTCAGTGAGGCCCGTGGCCATGGACCTACGTATATGTAGGTTCAACCCTTTGACTGAGTCCGGCTTCAGTGAAAAGGCGCCCTGTGGCCATGGACCTACGTATATGTAGGTTCAACCCTTTGACTGAGTCCGGCTTCAGTGAAAAGGCGCCCTGTGGCCATGGACCTACCTATATGTAGGTTCAACCCTTTGACTGAGTCCGGCTTCAGTGAAAAGGCGCCCTGTGGCCATGGACCTACCTATATGTAGGTTCAACCCTTTGACTGAGTCCGGCTTCAGTGAAAAGGCGCCCTGTGGCCATGGACCTACCTATATGTAGGTTCAACCCTTTGACTGAGTCCGGCTTCAGTGAAAAGGCGCCCTGTGGCCATGGACCTACCTATATGTAGGTTCAACCCTTTGACTGAGTCCGGCTTCAGTGAAAAGGCGCCCTGTGGCCATGGACCTACCTATATGTAGGTTCAACCCTTTGACTGAGTCCGGCTTCAGTGAAAAGGCGCCCTGTGGCCATGGACCTACCTATATGTAGGTTCAACCCTTTGACTGAGTCCGGCTTCAGTGAAAAGGTGCCCTGTGGCCAGTTGTGGGCGGACACGGCGCAGTGACCGACAATTTCAGGGGTCAACGGGATGTACGCGCTGATCAAGTGATTGCAGGGGAGGGTGACGTGAGGTGGGATTTCTTTCGTAAGTCTGCCCAGGGTCGGGTCGTTGTGGGCCTACGGTGTCGATGGTTGAGGACATCTGCCTTTGGAACGAATAAAGGTGCTGAAGTGACTGAACTTGATTGACCCCCTAACGGTGACACATTTCTCTCTCTCTCTCTCTCTCTCTCTCTCTCTCTCTCTCTCTCTCTCTCTCTCTCTCTCTCTCTCCTCCTCCCCCCACTCCCCCCCCTCTTTCCCCCCTCTCTTTTTTGTTTGTGTGTGTGTGTGTGTGTGTCCTCTCTTCTTTTTCCCTCTCTCTTTTCCCTTCCCCTTCTCTCTCTTCCCTTTCTCTCTTTTCTTGTGCGGGGTGTGCGTGTGTGCTGTGTGTGTGTGTGCGTGCGTGCGTGAGAAAAGCTTCTCTTGTCCAGCGTCAATCAAGCCTAGCTGTCTGCAACACTAATTACATAGCCGGTGGTTCAGTTCTCCACCCCGTTATTTCCCAAACCTGTTCAGAATAGTTCCCCCTGAGCTGAAAACCATAGGGTCAGAAAACAGTGGGCGCTGTTTGTTGGGCAAAACAGTCGCAACACTGCTGTGTTAATCCCTTTGTGCTTTCGTCGTCTGTCATGCTTGCAGTTTCCGCCCAGCGCGACGGCTATTTCGTCTTCTTCCGAAAATGCTTTGGATCTGCCGTTCACCATAGCTGGCATTTTTGGCGGCTGCCGGCACAGGCTGAGTGAGTGAGTGACTGAGAGAGAGAGAGAGAGAGAGAGAGAGAGAGAGAGAGAGAGAGAGAAATGCAGAGACATAGCGGAGAGTTGATCTGACGGATTAAGTTGACACCTTTGAAAAAGAAAAAGGTGCCAAACAACCAGACGGGTGATGGAGAAGGGAGATGGAGGGGGGGGGTCAAAGCAAAGGTCGTTGCATTCCCGCGCTCTTCTTGTCGAGGGACATATGGCTGTGGCAGCGCGTGAGCCCAGCGTGCCATCTGGCGTCAGCCGTGTGTCGCGTCGCTCTCCGGCAGCTCTGTGGCTGGGCAACCAGGCGGTTTCCGACATGCTACCGCCTCCACCGGCCCTCGCTAAGTCCCCGAGTGCAGGCGGCCTTCGTGCACGTGCGCTCGAATATGCGGGGTGGTGTGGTGCGTGCGTGCGTGCGTGCGTGGGCGTGTTTGTGGTGTGTGGTGGTGTGTGTGTGTGTGTGTGTGTGTGGTGTGGTGGTGTGGTGTGTGTGCGTGCGTGGGGCGTGGTGCGTGTGTGTGCTGTGTGCGTGTGTGTGGTGTGTGCGTGTGTGGTGTGTGGTGTGTGTGTGTGTGTGTGTGTGTGTGTGTGTGTGTGTGGGGTGTGTGCGCGGCGCGTGATGGATGTGTGTGGTGTTGTGTGTGTGTGTGTGTGTGTGTGTGTGTGTGTGTGTGTGTGTGTGTGTGTGTGTGTGTGTGTGTGTGTGTGTTGTGTATTGTGTTGTCAGTGTTTGTGTGTGTGTGTGTTGCATATGTGCTTGCGTGCGCGCGCGCTCGTATCGCCCTGATATAGCCGTAATGGTTGACTGGGCGTAATGAAACACCAAGTTTCGTGTGTGTGTGCGTACGTGTGTGTGTGTGCGTGCGTGCGTGCGTGCGTGCGTGCGTGCGTGTGTGTGAAAGACCTCTCTCTTGGCTAAACGTAGTTTATGAAATCTTCCGCCTTATAAATCACCTCAGCTATTTAGCCGTAAATTAACTCGCGCGAGAAAAGAAAACAAACACTGTTTACCTGCCCCCAGCGGTGCCTACAATATATTTCCGAAATCAGCATTATGCAATCCGTTCATGAATGCGTCTCGCAGCTTGTGTACTCATCCCCGAGCCCTATTAAGGGGAACAAACACACTTAACCGCAATATTTCACTTTGTCTTGCTGTATTTAGTTAACACATTTCTGGTGGGAGGGCAGGGCAGAGTGGGAAAAGCGGGTATCATCACACAGAGAGCATAGCATGATGCCGACCGATCAAATGTAGCCTACCACCACTCGATATTGTTAAATGATAGCCCTTCTAGGTGGCTGAACCTTGTGCAAATACGACTTCTTAGAAAATGGACTCTTACTTTGTTTTGTTTTGATTGGTGGGGAAAGGCGGATGTTAGTTCTCCAATTGTAAGTGATAGTTGTTTGTCGAGTGTTCTTGAAATTACGACTCTCTCTCTCTCTCTCTCTCTCTCTCTCTCTCTCTCTCTCTCTCTCTCTCTCTCTCTCTCTCTCTCTCTCTCTCTCTCTCTCTCTCTCTCTCTCTCTCTCTCTCTCTTAATGGTACTGGCAAGGTACAAAATACCACCCTATTGTGCACCTTATAGTAGAGACATGTCGTTTGGTAGAGGAGTATTAGGTCAGTGGTGTAATTTATGTTTTTCGGTGCATATGTCCGAAGACTACATCAGTGCATATAAAAAGAAAAAGTACATGACACTGACACATTACCTTGTGTTTGCTAAGACAAGACTATATATAAGCAAAAATGCCAACTATGTGTAACGAACCCTAATAGGAGCAATAGTTGATTAGGTCAAATCATAGTCACCTATGTGGTGCTACATTCTCAAGAAGAAAAAGAAAAAATCATCTTTACACATGAATGTTTTTCTATATATTTCTGAAACCGTTTCAGTTTTGTTTTCAACTAAAGCAGCATTTTGTGCTCTCTAGAGAAGATGAGATATGCAGGTAAGGCAGTTTCACGGCTTAATTCCATAACAGATTAAATTTCTTTTAATTTTTTTTATCCATTAAGCTATACTTTCCATCAGGGAAAACTAATAAGTTACTGTTTCTGGGTGTATAATTAATGGATACGGCACTGTTGCACTGCTATTAACCAACAAACAACAGCAAAGCAAAAAGCAAGATCCAAACAAATTAGAACGCTAGCAGTCATTCCTGACTCAGATTAAAGCAAAAAGTAATTAACAAGCAAACAAAACATCCCAGCACGAGTTGGGAGGCAGGCTTTACACACATGATCGGCGGCTTATCTCACTGGCAATGTTTAGTATGTTTAGTAGAGGAACTGCCCGACTTAGGCCCTCCTGTCCGTCACAAATGAAAGTATTACGCAATGGCCCCGATGTGGCGCCGTCAGCAAAATTAATAGTTAACAGGTCCGGTGAGCGTGATGTAATTGTGTGTTTGTTGTGCTGGCCGTTTGCCGTGGAGTATGCAGAGCTGACACCGAGAAAGTAATTACTGTTTTGCAACTCAAGAGGGCCCACTTTGAACAACTAGAATTAGGGTCAATGACCGTCTCTTCTCTTCTTTTCTTTTTTTCTTCCCCACCCTTTTTTTTTTTTTTAAAGTTGGACAGAGGGTTTTTGTTGTGCTTTGCGATATACATTACAACTCAATGTTGAATGTTTGTGCTTTACCACGTGGGTTTGCGTGGGGGGGGGGGGGTATGCGTGAGCGCGTGCTTGCTTGCGCGATGCATGTGTGCTTAATTACAACTAAGTGATCAACGTTTACAGTTGCCTTAACCAGAAACTAACAAGTCGCCCAAACAGCAACAATAGCAAAACCACAGAGAGCAACAACAACAACAAATAACAGGAACAACTACAACAAAAACAGCAACAAAATGGAACACATTGCCCGTATACAGAATATCAACTTCTGTCACTATTTGCAACTGCGTTTCCAGTGAGCTTACCGGCACCAATACCATCGATTTTCATGTCGCCTTTTTCCTTCTGTTCTTATAAAGATCGAAAGTTTGGATGTCGGCATATCCCTCCATTATCCGTGAACTGTCCCTGTAAACCCAAAAAGTGATCAATGCCGCTTAGGTACAGTTTCGCTTTTGAGTCAAACTCATCAGTCTTTAGCTGCAAGCAGCGAAACATATGGTACTGACACAGAATGTACATTAATCTGACTTACGGACGACGTGACATAACTAAACTGAGCGCTCTCTCTCTCTCTCTCTCTCTCTCTCTCTCTCTCTCTCTCTCTCTCTCTCTCTCTCTCTCTCTCTCTCTCTCTCTCTCTCTCTCTCTCTCTCTCTTTTGTTTTCTTTGAGCTTTGTCGTTGCTATTAGCGACTTCGCCACGTGCACGAGACAGCTTCACAGTTGGAGTGTTCAGAGTGCCAATGTTTGTGTGAGGCATTAGAAAAGGTCACAAAGCCAAATTCCTAGTTGTACATTACTAAACGTGGGAGTGCAAAAATTCAGTGTGACACTTTAGTGAAGGTGAGAATGCCAAATACCGTTTGATGCATTAGTGAAGGTGAGAGGGCCAAATTCCGTGTGATACATCAGTAAAGATGATGATGCCAAATTCCGAGTAACACCTCAGTAAAGGTGAGAATGCCAAACTGCGTGTGATACATTATAAAGGTGAGAATACCAAATTGCGTGTGATACGTTATAAAGGTGAGAATGCCAAATTGCGTGTGATACATTATAAAGGTGAGAATACCAAATTGCGTGTGATACGTTATAAAGGTGAGAATGCCAAATTGCGTGTGATACATTATAAAGGTGAGAATACCAAATTGCGTGTGATACGTTATAAAGGTGAGAATGCCAAATTGCGTGTGATACATTATAAAGGTGAGAATACCAAATTGCGTGTGATACGTTATAAAGGTGAGAATGCCAAATTGCGTGTGATACATTATAAAGGTGAGAATACCAAATTGCGTGTGATACGTTATAAAGGTGAGAATGCCAAATTGCGTGTGATACGTTATAAAGGTGAGAATGCCAAATTGCGTGTGATACGTTATAAAGGTGAGAATGCCAAATTGCGTGTGATACGTTATAAAGGTGAGAATACCAAATTGCGTGTGATACGTTATAAAGGTGAGAATGCCAAATTCTGTGTGATGCTTCAGCGAAGGTGAGAATGCCAAATTCCGTATGAGGCATCAGTAAAGATTAGAGTGGCAAATTCCTTGTGAGGTATTAGTAGAAGTCGAAGTGCCAATTGAAGGTGAGACAAACAGCAGAGTGGAAAATGTCCATTTTAGCAGGAAACACTTCGAGATCACAAGTGTGGAGCTGGAAAAACAAAATGCAAAACAAACAGTCAATTACAGTGTGCACACTTGTAGGCCTGTACTTATAGCACGTTATATCAAAGCACTCGTGATTTGTTGCAACACACGGAATGAGTGCTGAGCGCGCGCGCGCACGCACGCCCGCACGCACGCCCGCACTCACGCGCACACACACACGCACACGCGCGCACACACACACACACACACACGCACGCACGCACGCACAGCACACGCACGCACGCACGCACGCACGCACGCACGCACGCACGCACGCACACACACACACACACAGATAGGAAGGATGCGAGAGAGAAAAAAGAGAGAGAGAAGGACTGTCAGAAAGAAAACAAGAAGAAAAAGAAAGCCGTAGGAATAAAGACACATGGAAACAAGTGACAAAGGAGAAAAGAAAGAAAGGATGACAAACAAACAAACAACAACAAAAACAACAGCAACAGCAGCAGCAGCAAAAAGGAAATGGAGAAAGAAACAAACAAACAAATGATGAACGAAAAGCAAAGTAAATGAATGAAAGAATTCACGAGATTTAAGGGGGACACACAATAAGAAAAACAACAACATGAAAACAGAAAGAAGTGATGAACAAACACAAAGCTGAAAGGACGATAAGGAATAATTTCACGAGATTTAAAAACAAAAATAAAAGAAGAAATGAATGATAGAAATAACTCTAACCTGGAACAAGGAAAGGAATTAAGAACCAAACTCGGCTTTTTGCGTAGACCACAGACATTGAAGAACATTACTCACTGTACTGGGTGTAGACCCGAAGACCCTGCCGTAGACCCTCTTCCGATTTGTCTCGTCAGTTATTAGCCAGTATATTTGTTCAGTTCTGTTTCTGTCTGCACTCTCACCAGCAAACGTTTGCAGGTTTTCCTTACTCCATATATCGCTAGAATAACTGTGTTCTTGTTTTTCTCGGTGTATCGTTTCATATTTATAGAGTATATCCTTTCTGATAAAAAAACAAACAAACAAAAATTCTGCTTTTAAAACGAACGTTATTTTAGAGCTGCATATTAGTGCGGTATTAGGTACATCCCGACAGTATGAATACCCGCCTGTGTGTGTGTATGTGTGTGTGTGTGCGTGCGTGCGTGCGTGCGTGCGTGCGTGCGTGCGTGCGTGTGCTTTCCCATCGTTTAATTCAGTTGTTAGTGGCGCAACATTTATCGGATTATAACTTGGCAGGAAAATGTTCTGGCATCTTATTTACCAACGGCGTTGCCTTTTTCGACCATAATAAAGCCTGTATTAGAGTGGGGCCATGATCATCTCGTTTGATTTCCTACAGCCTTGGCTGTGGCACGAATATGCCAATAAATGAAAACAGCACTGAGAAACAGTCGCCGAGTCGGTCGTCTACACGACCATTTCTCGGCTTTATTGCTGCTAGACAATTTGCCGCCTCTGGCGTTGCAGTTATATCAGATTTATCAGTGCAGTTCAGGGTTCACACTGGTGAGTTCGTGCAATTGACAGAACGTGGCGAGTGTGGCTAGAGCGTGATAAGAAACTGGCACAGGGAGAGGAGGGGGGGGAGAGGGGGGAGGGAGGGAGAGGGAGGGAGGGAGGGGAGAGGGAGGGAGGAGGGGGAGAGAGAGGAGGGGAGGGGAGGGAGAGAGAGGGGGGAGGGAGGAGGAGGGAGAGAGGAGGGAGAGGGAGAGGGAGGGAGGAGAGAGGAGAGAGCGAGGGAGGAGAGAGAGAGAGGGAGGGAGAGAGAGAGGGAGAGAGAGAGGGGGGACTCGAACTCGAAAACTTTAATACTCAAGGATAGTAGCGTTAGGTCCATTTGGACCTGTCTAACAGCCAATCCTTGCTATTACTACAAACACAAATAAACACGACAATACCACAAACAAATATTATAAGAGAGGGAGAGACAGACAGACAGACAGACAGAGACAGACAGAGAGGGACAGAGACTGACAAAGACAGAGACAGAAACAGACACAGACAGACAGACAGACTGAGACACACAGAGAGAGACAGAGATAGAGAGACAGAGACAAAGAGGGACAGAGAGAGACAGAGACAGAAAGAGACAGACAGACACCGACAGACACAGACAGAGACAGAGACGGAGAGAGGGGAGAGAGACAGAGACTGAGAGAGGGGCAGAGAGAGAGACAGAGTACAGAGAGAGATGTGTGAGAGACAAAGACAGAGATATATTATGTGATTTTTTTATATTTACGAGGCCCGCTGTAAATATTTGCGATGGATAAGCATAGACTACACACAGGAATCTTTTTTCTTTTTTTTACTGACATCATAATCCAACCCTCGCCCAAAGAGAGGAGGCTGACTATTCTAGATCTAGGGAGTAAGTAAGTTGGTGTTTTACGCCCAGTTAGATCGAGGGAGACAGACAGACAGGCACACAGACGCACAGAGAGACAGACAGAGAGACGGAGCCGAAAGAGAGAAGGAAAGCACTGACAGGATGAGTTTATTAATATCCTGTCAACTGTGCAGGGTTATCAAACTGGTGTGTGTGGGGGGGGGGAGAGAGAGAGAGAGACTAAGAGAGACAACCTCCTATAATGAATTCCAACATATTTATACTCATTGGTTGTACACTATGTTTAACGAACGGTTTGTGTCTTCTCTTCGATAAACGTAAACTGAACGTTTGTAGATGGCAAAGTAAGTAAGTAACAATGGTGCTTAACGTCCACACTGAGAAACCATAAGGCTTATTAGGGACGTGGAGAAGGGGGGAAGGGAGTATGGAGGTGGGGAAGAGGGAGAGAGAGATTATATACATATCGCCTTACTGTCACCACCAGAATGACTCCTGCATTAAGATGGGCAGCGATGAGAGCCATTTTAATGAGTTTCATTAATTGTGAGGCACAAAGTCACAAGACAGTGTCCACAAACCACAACCTTTGTGAAGAGAAAGGAGAGATTCCGAAGCGAAATCGAGCCAAGGCCCTTCTGCTTACCAGCCTAACGCCTTACCGCTAGGCCAAACCGGCTCACATTGTAGATCGCACAACCCGTCGATAACTTGACCTCGAGAGAGCAAATAAGGGAAATAACTGTGCGGTCTTGGTGGTAGGTCTCTCTGGATTACCCCTCTTGAGAAGGCACTTGGCAGACGACAAGACCCGACGTTTTACGGCGTGACTGCAATATTTAAAGCTTTACGCAGGTTAAGTTCTAAAAGAGCTCAGGAGCTGTGTGAAAGTCGAGGTGGCTATCCCCTTATGGACACTGAATTAAGTTCTGAGACGTTTACCGGCATCTTTTGATGACCAAGTTACGACACTAGCTATTTTTGCAATTTTTGTGGCGGGCAGCCGGTTCAGTTTAGTGTCTGCCCGCGGCCCGCCCGGCCGTTACAATTCCATTTCTGTCTGCTTCCAGATCACTTTCTCATTAAATTAGAGTATTTCTGGTAGGACATGTAATTCCAAAAACTTACTGTCAGCTTAACAGTCCTAGAAGACTGAATCAGTTGCGGCGGGCTGTATTGGACTGACCGTGAGTCTGTTTGTGACATGGCCAAGCCCGGCCGCACGGTGGCCGCGACGGTGTAGCCTATGTTCAACCTGTAGCGCCCTGACATACCCAAACGTGTGTGTGTCTGTGTGTGTGTTTCATTTGTGTGTGTGTGTGTGTGTGTGTGTGTGTGTGTGTGTGTGTGTGTGTGTGTGTGTGTCAGTGTGGGCGTGCGTGCGTGCGTGCGTGCGTGCCGCGTCAGTGCGTGCCTGTGTGCGTGTGTGTGTGTGTGTGCAGGCCGGTGTGTGTGTGTGCGCGCGCGCGCGCGCGTGTGTGTGCGTCACAGTGTGCGTGCTTGTGTGCATGTCAGTATGTGTGCGTGTGTGTGTGCGTCTTCATATCAGTCTCAAGTGACTGTTATGTCAAGTGACCCTTGGGTCTGGAAAATAAAACTGAAGAGGCATAAAAATCCCAAACACAGCCTTCTAGTAAACCTAAGTGTCTCAGTATACTGTTGCATCATTTCGTGCTGGTCGCAGTAACTCGTGCAAAGATGTGTCAAACCTTTAATGTCGTGACTGACGTTCATGATTCTTGCCAACTCTTCAACTCTATCTTCAAAGGCTCCAGTAGTGGCTGGCAAATGCACTGTAGAGAGGCCAGCAGTTACTTAGACTGGAATTCCTCTGATGTCGTCTTTTGTGTTTGCAGCTTGTGTTTGTTTTGGGGGAAGTGATACTTATAAGGCAGTTGTTACGTGGGTGCACTCCCCTGTTTGTGAGTCGGCTTGGCCCAGCGGTAATAATAACAAGCCAGTAACTGGCCTCTCTATGGCCGCAGCTAATGACATCATCGACCGGTTCGATTCCGCTTCGGCCCTCTCTCTTCAAAAATCATACCCAGGTTAATATGGACATTGCCTATTTGTGACCTTTTTTCCCGACCAATCAGTTCTGAAAAGTGAAGCCAACTAAAAACATAAAATTAAAATTAAATCAAAACAATGCATTTTAATTACTAATTCAGTATTATACACCGGTGGAGCGCGGGAGAGTGGGGGGCGGGTGCAAACCATTTTGTTGCTTCTCTTCCTTCAGTCTTTCATTATGAGTCACCATCGCAATGGCCTGCAAGCTCAGTTACTCCAAAAACCGAAAGCCGTCTTTTAGTGCCGCCCTTGCTGGCCTGAGCATAGACTGAATCGAAGACGAACAAGTTAAACTTGTTAGTTGAACGCCGAGTTGTCTCCGAAGAATTACTGGCGGGGACCGAGATCCCAGGAGGTTGGCGGGAGGGGGGGTGGGGGGGGGAGAGACTACAGATATCTAACGCAACACTGTCACAGCCAAAGGTCCAAGCAAGATCAAGAGGAAGAGGTGGAGCTGGACTCTCAAGAGAGCCCGGAGAGATCGAGAGCAGGGAGGTGGAGCTGGGCTCTAATAACCGGAGAGTTGGGCAATCCTTTGCTTCGGTTGTTTCTCAACAGTTGTTTTACGGACAGTGTCCTTGTGAGTTTGCTCCGCACAGCTGTTGAAACAGCAATTAGCGAAATACACAAGCTGCTTCGCACTGGCGGGGTCCCCGACTCCTTAGACATTGTTGTTCTGGCGGTGGCTGACGGTCTCTTCGGTCTGTCGGGATCGGAGCGCACGGACGAGCTATTCATGTTCTCCCCTTCCTCCCATTTT
>JABMCL010001895.1:282500-350000 GCA_018857735.1 Alviniconcha marisindica | reverse complement strand
TGCTCTAACAGCCCCGTACTGGCGTGTTCCTCTTGCTCTAACAGCCCCGTACTTACGTGTTCTTCTTGCTCTAACAGCCCCGTACTGACGTCTTCCTCTTGCTCTAACAGCCCCGTACTGACGTCTTCCTCTTGCTCTAACAGCCCCGTACTGACGTCTTCCTCTTGCTCTAACAGCCCCGTACTGGCGTGTTCCTCTTGCTCTAACAGCCCCGTACTGACGTCTTCCTCTTGCTCTAACAGCCCCGTACTTACGTGTTCTTCTTGCTCTAACAGCCCCGTACTGACGTCTCCTCTTGCTCTAACAGCCCCGTACTGACGTCTTCCTCTTGCTCTAACAGCCCCGTACTGACGTCCTCCTCTTGCTCTAACAGCCCCGTACTGACGTCTTCCTCTTGCTCTAACAGCCCCGTACTGACGTCCTCCTCTTGCTCTAACAGCCCTGTACTGACGTCTTCCTCTTGCTCTAACAGCCCCGTACTGACGTCCTCCTCTTGCTCTAACAGCCCCGTACTGACGTTTTCCTCTTGCTCTAACAGCCCTGTACTGACGTCCTCCTCTTGCTCTAACAGCTCAGGTGACGTTCGGAGGGTCCACCACCCTGCAGGTGTCGGGGGGGTCGCTGGGAGGGACGTACCAGGTGGCGCAGTTCCATTTTCATTGGGGCAGTGACAACACCAAGGGATCTGAGCACACCGTGGATGGCAACGCTTATCCCATGGAGGTCAGTCGTGGCGTCATCGTAGTGTGACGTCATGAGTGTGTGTGTGTGTGTGCGTGTGTGTGTGTGCGTGCGTGTGCGTGTGCGTGTGTGTGTGCGTGCGTGTGCGTGTGCATGTGTGCATGTGTGCGTGCGTGTGCGTGTGCGTGTGTGTGTGTGTGTGTGTGTGTGTGTGTGTGTGTGTGTGTGGTGCGCGCGCGCGTGTGTCGTCGTGTGCGTGTGTGTGTGTGTGTGTGTGTGTGTGTGTGTGTGTGTGTGTGTGTGTGTGTGTGTCGTGCGTGTGCGTGTGCGTGTGCGTGGTTAGTTCGTATTTTCCATGACTATGCCAAATAAATGTTCTGATCACACTTTTACGGCAACGCTTATTCCACACGATTTTTTGTTTGTTTGTTTATTTGTTATTCATGTGTGGCACACACGTTTTCCTTTGAATGGAATAAAGAAGTACTTTACTTGATCGTGGTTGGTTTTGGCGTCATTGCAGTGGGGACATCATCTTTCTTTTGGTTTGGTTTTGGTTTTGGTTGTTTTTAGCGTTAGTCTGTTTCTACCGTGACAGGAACAGACAAGTGCTCTGAGCACACTGTTTACAATCTTTATTCCATTGAGGTTGGTCATGACGTCATGACCATCTTTATGACGTCTTTTAAAAGATTGTTGTTGTTGTTGGTCTGTTTGATTGTTTGTTTGTTGTTGTTGTTGTTTTGTTGTTGTTGTTGTTGTTTTGGGGGGGCGGGGGTGTGGTTATCCCTCTATACCATGACTGGGACAAAGTTAGCTGACACACCCTATACGGTGACGCCTTTTGCATGGTCGTCCTTAGTGGTTGACATGATGTTAAAATCACGGCGTCATCGTAGTGTGACGTCATCTTTGCTTTTGGTCTGCTCTTACCATCACACTGTGTGTTTCAAAATGCCGTAGGCTAGCCTGGGACTGTGGTTGTTTTGTTAAGATCACATCATGTGCTTCAAAGTACCGCAGGCTAGCCTGAAGCTGTAGTTGTTTTGTAAGGTCACATTGGGTACTTCAAAGTACCGTAGGCTGGCATGTGACTGTGGTTGTTTTGTGAGATCACAGTGTGGTTCAAAGTACCGTAGGCTAACCAGCGTGTGTGGTTGTGTTGCAGGTGCACATCGTGTGCTTCAACACCAAGTATGGCGATCTGTCTTCTTCCTTGAGTCACTCTGACGGGCTGGCTGTTCTCGGGTTTTTCTTTGAGGTAAAACTTGTCAACGGACTTTCTGCCCCTCTCTCGGCCTCTCTGTTTGTCAGACTGTGTCTGTCTGTCTGTCTGTCTCTGTCTCTGTCTCTGTCTCTGTCTCTCTCTCTCTCTCTCTCTCTCCTCTCTCTCTCTCTCTGTCTCTGTCTCTCTCTCTCTCTCTCTCTCTCTCTCTCTCTCTCTCTCTCTCTTGTCTGTGTCTGTCTGTCTGTCTCTCTCTCTGTCTGTCTGTCTGTCTGTCTGTCTGTCTGTCTGTCTGTCTGTCTGTCTGTCTCTCTCTCTCTCTCTCTCTCTCTCTCTCTCTCTCTCTCTCTCTCTCTCTCTCTCTCTTCTCTCCTCTCTCTCTCTCTTTTCTCTCTCTCTCTCTCTCTGTCTGTCTGTCGTCTGTCTGTCTGTCGTCTGTCTGTCTGTCTGTCTGTCTGTTTTCCTCTCTCTCTCTCTCTCTCTCTCTCTCTCTCTCTCTCTGTCTGTCTGTCTGTCTTGTTCTGTCTGTCTCTGCCTCTGTCTCTGTCTCTGTCTCTGTCTCTCTCTCTCTCTCTCTCTCTCTCTCTCTCTCTCTCTCCCCTCTCTCTCTCTCTCCCCTCTCTCTCTCTCTCTTCTCTCTCTCTCTCTCTCTCTCTCTCTCTCTCTCTCTCCTCTCTCTCTCTCTCTCACAACACAGTACACTCAACACAAAACGCACATACCACACGCACGCACGCACGCACTCCGCACGCACGCCGACCACATACACTGCGTGTGCGTACATCTCTTTCACCCACCCCCACCCCACTCCTCTTCCGACACCCCGCTCTCTCTCCCTCTCTCCCCTCTCTCTCCCCCCCCCCCTCTCTCTCTCTCTCTCTCTCTCTCTCTCTCTCTCTCTCTCTCTCTCTCTTCTCTCTCTCTCTCTCTCTCCTCTCTCTCTCTCTCTCTCTCTCTCTCTCTCTCTCTCTCTCTCTCCCTCCACCAATAGTCACAACTGCTAGAGTCGCCCTTAGTGTGTTCATCATTGATTTAGATTGATTTTTCTTCGAAACCCATTTAGGTTGCTTCCAACGACAACCCTACCATGGACAAAATCACCAGTGAACTGTCCAAAGTCATGTATACTGGTGAGTATCTGTTTCTCTGCCTCTGTCTGTCTGTCTCTGTCTCTCTCTGTCTGTCTCTCTCTGTCTCTCTGTCTGTCTGTCTGTCTGTCTGTCTGTCTCTCTGTCTGTCTGTCTGTCTGTCTGTCTGTCTGTCTGTCTGTCTCTCTCTCTCTCTCTCTCTCTCTCTCTCTCTCTCTCTCTCTCTCTCTCTCTCTCTCTCTCTCTCTCTCTCTCTCTCTCCTCCGCACTCCTCGCCTCATCTGTCTCTTCGCCCTCTCTTTTTCTCCCCCCCCCCTTCTCTCTCTCTCTTTCTCCGTATGTGTGGGCGTGTGTATGTGTAACTTGAGTAGACTTGTGCGCACTTGTGTGAGAGAGACTGACAGCGTGCGTGGGGCAGTTCTATAATCCTGAAGGTGAAAGCCGAATACTCAGTCTCAATTCGCCTGTTTGCAATTGGCGATCGGATAGAGGTGAGGTCTAAATAGGTTAACCTATTTTCAGACTTTCCTCTGAAGCTGATGCCTTTTCCAAGTATTATCTTGAAGGCGGGGCTACCTCTTTAATATCTTTTTTAGGAAACCAGGTGTGGTTAATCTATTTTCAGGTAACCAGACGGGGTTAATCTCTTTCAGGTAACCAAAGCTGGAAGTTAATCTATTTTTCAGGCAACCAGACTTGGTTAATCGATTTTCCTGTAATCGGATCTGTCAATCATTTCCTGGTAACCAGACCTGGTTAATCTATTTTCAGGCGACAAGACCTGATTTATTTAGTTTTCAGGTAACCAGACCTTGATAATCTTTTTTCAGGCAATAACACCTGGTTTATTTTGTTTTATTGAAATCGAATAACACAAATCAGCGTGTGTGTGTGTGTGTTCAGGTATCCGGACCCGGTTAATCTGTTTTCAGATAGCCAGACCCGATTAATCCGTTTTCATGCAACCTGTCCTGATTAATCCATTTTCTGTAACCAGGCCTTATCTGTTTTTTTGTTTTGTTTTTCCCTTCTCTCTTCAGGTAACACCACCTCCATGGCGCCATTCGCTCTGACGGACATGATGGCCGGGTACGGAGATTACTTCAGGTACAAAGGGGGCCTGACCACTCCCACCTGTAACGAGATCGTCACCTGGACCGTCTTCAAGAATACCATCAAGATCTCTAATGCACAGGTAACCAACTTCAAAACAGATTTCCATGGGAAACTAGCCAGCTGAATATTGCACATAGGCTACATGACTTCTTGTTTAGATTTTTTCAAACTCTATAGCCTACATGCGGTGAACTTAGAGCTTTCCACGTCTGATAGCCTTACTGAGCGCTCACGCACGCACGCACACACACACGCACGCACGCACGCACGCTCACACACACATCACACACACACACACACACACACACACACACACACACACACACACACACACACATACACACACTGATTTGTGTTATTCGATTTCAAATGTACAGCTGGCACAGTTCCGAGCCCTTCAGGACAGCCACAGCCACGCCATCGTGGACAACTACCGTCCCGTGCAGCCACTCAACTCTCGCTCCATCACAGCCAGTTTCAAGGACATCAACTTCCTGTCTGCTTCCGCTTCCGGTCTTCTCTCCAGCAGCCTCGCTCTCGTCTCGTCCCTTGTGCTCTCCCTTGTCATCAGACTCTGAATGCTTTTATCCTGGTTGTGGGCAGAGCATTAGTCTCGGTTTGTGTTTCGAAGGGTTTTTGATTTTAGGTGTTCTGTGTGCGGTGAAGGAGGGAGTGCGCTGCGGGAGATTTTTATGGGAATTTTGAAATAGGTGAAGTGAGCTAGGCAATTCATGGTGAAAGATTACGCAGCAAAAAAAAAAATGCTTTCGTCAGTTTTGTCGATGACTGCGATCTGTTTTCAGTTTATGGATGTTGCGTGTGCTTGTGAGTGTATTCCAGTCTGTCGTCAGTCACACACCAAGCTTCAAAAACAACCACAAGAGGATCTCTCTCTTTTTTTCCCCACCCCCCCTTTTTTTTTTTTTTTTTATTTTTATTTTTATTATTATTATTTTATTTTTTTAAATTCCCGCTTATCTTACCGCTGTGCTTTGTGTTCTCCCCTTTCCTCCATGAGGTCACCTGCTTATATGGAAAGGTTTATTCTCTGTGTCTATTCGCATGCAAAACCGAGTCTAACCAGGACAGACATTAAATCGAACATTATTAATTTTATGTCCAGTGTTGATATTATGTTCAACTTTCAAAACAAAACAAAACAAAAAACAGAGATAAATAGATAAATTAAATGTCATAACTACAAAGGAACAAAAAGCTTTCCCCTTAAACTAAAAGAGACGCGTATGCATCGCTGGATTTTGTACGCTCGTATAACAACCAGGAAATAAAACTGTCAATGTATGGATACACAATAATTATTGTATGTCGGTGAATAACAAGTGAATGGCTCTGGATTATTTTCATGATCTTTTGTTTGCGACAAGAGTGAGAAATAATCTCTTCTGGGTGCGTCAGGGAATGAGACATCTCTCCACCATGCGATCTCCACATTCCTTCTGAGGAAACATCTCACTTTTGCATGCATTGTTTTGTTATACGTATGCCTATGTTGACAGCATGAAAGTTTCCGCTTCTGTTGTATGCTGCAAGTGTATGTTAACTGCTATGCACTATGGTGATGAGCGACTCCCTTGGTCAAGTACTGACAATGACTGATGCACGACCCGGCACATTTCTTTTTCTCTTTGGTTTTGACAATGCAGGAAAACGATTGCACACGCAAAAGGTCAACCATGTCTTAGTGAACGAGCCTATGGGTTAAACAAAGGAAGGAAACATATGTAATATTCTAGTGAAGTGTGTACGGTAACTGACGAATCCAGAAAATCTGTGGTGTATTTCTCAAAATCTTTCTTTTTTCCAAGAAAAGTGAATGAGTCCGACATGACAATATTGCTTATGCACGAGAAGTGAAGAGTAGGGTGAATTTCTTTTCAAAACACATTGTTTGGTCAGTGCTAGGATTGTTACTTTGTGAACTGTTCTATTTTTGGTGCACCAAATGTTATCATTGAACATGATCTTCAGAGCATTTTTCATGGCTTTGTGTATTTAATAATGAAATCTGCTACGTTTTGAAAGGGACTTTTCCTAAATCTGTTTCTTTTATCTTGAACTAAAAAAAAGGGGGGATTCTGATCAAACTGACCATTTGGGAATTATTTTGCACGTAACTGTTACTGTAGAACTTTACCACCTGACAGCTAATCTTGCCTTGTAGTTATATTCTACCTTCTTTTTCAGAATTAACCTAACCTGCTCTGCATATTACACTTATGTTTTGATATATCGTGTCATCTCTAGGTTTCATGCCGAATCATGTAGTTGGTGAAGTGAAATACAGTATATATATCCATCGTGTCTTGTGTTCTTGTAAATTGTCTGATATGGAAAAGTCTACCACTAGACAATCAGTCAAAGACCGAGTCAACGGACTTCCTACACATAATGATTCATATCATAACCACACGGCGGTATCTGATGGCAGCAGGCTGTATCGGTTACTGCCCAAGGGCGCTTTGAATTGATTTTAGGTGTTGGGGTAAATGCACCAATCATCATCATCAGTCATCGTCATCATCATTGCTATTATTGTTGTTGTTGAAACGCCCTCTCGTACATTGAGTGCAGTTCCGTTCTGTTTCCGTCTTCATTGCGGTGTCTTTTTGCATCATCCTGATCTCCCACTCACCCTGTCTGTTGGTGGGAAACTCACGTCATGTTTTATACCGGGCGGGGCGGAGTCCACACATCAGCCGTCGGGGCCGCATGCGGCAGATTCTGACCGTTAAAGGGGACCCCAAAGCGAAAACACGAGTTGGCATGGAAACGTAAAAAATAAAAATAAAAAGTACAAATGTTAAGTCTACCTGCAGGCCTCGTTTAGGGTTTAATTTTTTTTAATTATTTTTCAATTTTGTTTATTGGTATTTGTGAAACAATCGAACTAAGTTTCCTGCATCAAATTTGAGCTCTTTTGGGCGCTGCCATGTTGATTCGCGATTTGCCAATGAAGAGGCCTGGCTCATGACGTAAGAAACACTTGTGCCACAAATGTGCTATGGCACCTTGTTCGTGACGTCCGAAACAAACTGCCTGACAGAGACAAAATGCAGGTCTCAGGGTGCCGTTTTCGCGACTTTCGAACGTTGTTTTATGACAAACTACACCACAAACAACCCAATAAAACTGCTGTGCGTGTATTTTTGTCGATTCCTGTCAGTAGTGGTGCTTCTATCATCGGGGTCCCCTTTAATGTTCTTCCCTTCAAGACTATTTCTCATGTGGATATCTTCTTAGTCTTTATTTCATTTCGCTATCTTTTTATTCTCTATTTCGATTCGCTGTCTTTTTGTTCTTTGTTTTGTTTCGCTGTCTTTTTATTTATTTTGTTTTACCCATTATACCGTCATTTGCACCATCAACGACTCACACTCACACTCACGACAGCACAGTCTTCTAACTGCAAAACTCAACTGTTCTAACCTAAAGATGCAGTCTTCGGAGTTAAAAAATAAATAAAAAAATATACACATCTGGTCAGCTCGAAGTTCAGAATAAAATCTGCTAAGGACAGAAGCAGACGTCCACGTTAGAGAGACGGTCTTCTAAGGTAAAAATTATGATGTGGTACGGTGATTTTCTTCACAAAACGAAGCATAAAATAGACACTAGTGGCACAAACTTAAGACGATGCCAATCAGTTGAACAATCCCTTCGCTATTTCAATTGACAGAGTAATTAACAAAGACGAAAAAGGGTTCACTTCTTTGTCCTGACCGTAAAATGTTGACATACAAGCAGAATTTATGTAATGCAAAGATGTAATCTCGAAACATAAACGCGGGATTAATGTAACTCAAAGATAATTAACTGGTCGCATAAAAGCAGAATTTATATAATCAGTCCAGGTATCAATAACAGTTAACATAAAACACAACTGGTGAAGTTGAAACAACGCGCTAAGAAACCACAGATGCCGGTGTTTGGGTTAAAAAATAAAATAAAATAAAATAAAGTTCTTGAAAAGGATTCCCGTCAGCAGAAATGGAACGGTTCCGTCAACAGAACTAGAAGGGTTCCCGTTAACAGAACTGGAAGGGTTCCCGTCAGCAGAACTGGAAGGGTTCCCATCAGAATTGGAAGGGTTCCGTCAACAGAACTAGAAGGGTTCCCGTTAACAGAACTGGAAGAATTCCTGTCAACAGAACTGGAAGGGTTCCCATTAACAGAACTAGAAGGGTTCAGGTCAACAGAACTGGAAGGGTTCCCATTATCAGAACTGGAAGGGTTCCCGTCGACAGAACTGGAAGGGTTCCCACCAACAGAACTGGAAGGGTTCCCATTAACAGAACTAGAAGGGTTCACGTCAACAGAACTGGAATGTTTCCCATTATCAGAACTGGAAGGGTTCCCACCAACAGAACTGGAAGGGTTCCCGTTGACAGAACTGGAACTGATTCCGTCTACAGAACTGCTGAATTCTTGTGCAGTTTTGGGCTAGGTGTGTCAGTACGATTGGGCAAGGGAGTGTCTTTTCGATCCAAATACCAAACGGATTCATCGTACATATTTTTGTGTGTTTTTCATTGAAACGTAAACTTACATTACGGGGTCGAGGGCACCGAGGGTTTAAACGGCATTTGTATTGTCGTTACTTCTTTTATTTATATATAATCATGTTTTTAATTTGCATATGAAAGTGTGAAGTTGCCTCATTTCTTAATGCCGATCTGCCCAGTAAGTATCATCAAAGGGTTGACTAATCAGCTTACCATTTTTCTCTCTCCTGTGCTCCTCCCTCGCGCTTTCCTCCTGCTAAGCCCCCCCCCCCCCCCCCCCCCCCATCCCCAAACCCCTACTCACATACAAAAAGGAAAACCGTGGTTAACTGATTTTGTTCAAAGTGGTATCCAGTACCGTTGTTGTGTTATAAGATTGCTTGACAGAGCTGTCATCGCTGTGAGACCACCAGCTGTGCTTTCTTACACAGAAACATGTGGATACTGTTCAGTTAACATAGGTCTCTGATGAAAAGAGCGACTCTTTATATTATTATGTCTTCTTGTTCTTGTTTGTCTGTCTCTCTCGTCTTCTCCACCACCCTCGTAAAATAAAGTTATGTGTGTGTGTGTGTGTGTGTGTGTGTGTGTGTGTGTGTGTGTGTGTGTGTGTGTGTGTGTGTGTGTGTGTGTCCTAAAAGATTACAAGCTTTGCAGCACAAGTTGATACCGGAAACGGAAGTCCGTTCGGAGAAATAGAGAAATGGCGATTCTCTCCATGATTATGAAACCTAGCGAATTAATGTTCTTTGATATGTGATGATTTTGGAAAACTTGAAGTATGTGTTCACATGCAACAACTGTGTATTGAGCATTTGACTTTGACTTTCAGAAACAACTAAGAAATGTTTGTGTGTGTGCTGTTTCTTGTTGCTCTTATCAGCTATGTCAACTGGATAGTGTCGCATGTTTCGTTAATCGTGTACAACTGATTCGGTGATTGTTTTTCGATATTAGTGCGGACAGCGTTCTGTTGCGCAATGTCAGATTCGCGTACAATGTGTGTGTGTGTGTGTGTGTGAAACTCCAAGCACTGGTTTACGACATCCTTCTTTGGAGGAAGGTGCCGTAAAGCGATGCTCAGAGTGTGTGTGTGTGTGTGTGTGTGTGTGTGTGTGTGCGTGCGTGCGTGCGTGCGTGCGTGCGTGCGTGCGTGCGCCTCTGTGTGTGTGTGTCTGCAGTTGGGGGGGGGGGGGGGGGGGAGTATGTGTGTTGTCTTTAGTGTCAGTTCGAGCAGGTGGTGTTTTGTGTGTGTGCGTGCGTGCGTGCGTACGTGCGTGCGTGCGTGCGTGTGTGTGTGTGTGACTGAAGTGTATGGTGTGGTGTGTGCGTGCGTGTTTGTGTGCCTGCATGATGATGTTTGCATGCATGTGCCACGTATGCGTTTGAGTACGTGGCGTACTTGCGCGTACACTTTTGAGTGTGCACGCATGCCCGCTTGCATGCGCGACTGGTTGCGTTGAACATTACGGTAACCACAGAAACAGTAGCTGTTGTGTTTTTGTTTTCTATTATAGTCTACAACTTTCTGTTTGTTTTTTGTTTTTGTCTCGTCCTAAGATGACCCTGTGTGATTGACGGAAAGGTGAAATCCTACTAACTAACCCGGCTCCGTTCACGCTATGATCTACTCAAGTCTTTTTGTGATAATGATAGGATCATCTTTGAATCCCTCTTTTGCTCAATATCAGTTTGACTTTGACCCAGTTGTTGTCGTTTTTGGTATTCGCCTGTTACCCAGTTTTGTTTTGTATTCACCTATTACCCAGTTGTGTACTCATCTGTTACCCAGTTTTGTTTTGTATTCACCTATTACCTAGTTGTGTACTCATCTGTTATCCAGTTTTGTTTTGTATTCGTTTTGTATTCACCTGTTACCAAGTTTTGTTCCCACGATATTACGGAGAAAAGGCGCTTGTTATGACATTCAGTGTAATTTTCTGCGTCCCAAGTTTGTTTTTGTTATTTTCTATCCAGATTTTTTTGTTGTACAAAATATTTGGGTTAGTTGGTTGCTGAGCCAGTCATTTATTTTGGCATTTTCTTTCCCATTTCATATTGTCACTATTATTTCGTTTTCTTGTGTTTTGGATAAATGGGAGGCAATTATGTACACCACTTATTTCATTTATAGCCTACACTGATACATCTAATATTGAAATCTCAAATTTCAAAAATGATGTAAAATGCATCTGGCACCCATCACATAACCAAAATCAATAAATGTCGTGAAGAAAGAAAAAAAAGTTTATTGTCTTTGTTGTTCTTGTTTTTTGTTGTTGTCTTTTCTGCTTTGCTCTATTTCTTCCTCTTCTCTCTTTCTTGCTTTTTCTTTTTTGGCATAGTTGGATACTTCCACCTCAGCACGTCTTGTGTGTGTGTGCGTGTGTGAAAAAATAGGTTGAGCGAGTCTTACGCTTTTCGGACAGATACATCCATGAAAATATTTGAGTGAGAAAGCGGAAAGAACTCTGTACAACACCACCAAACTCACTCAACCAAGACCAAATAATTAAGGCAGCGCCTTTTCATTGAGAAAAGGCATGAGAAAAAGTTGTAATAACAGAGAACATGAACAGAGCACATGTACACAGTCATGCATACATACACACAGTTTTTGAAGTCATCAAAACTATCCCTTCCACCCCACAACCTTCAGTCAATCCCCCAGTGTGGACTCGGTTAAGATGCCCACCATCATTCCAAAACTGAAATCCACAAGAATAGTTTCTTCCCAGCAGCAATACACTTGTGGAACAACATTTCACCGCACACACCAGCTGCAGACTCCTCCCAGGCCTTCAGTTTCACCACTGAAGCCTGGCTGAGAAACAACTAGTACATGTACATAAGCCCCATCACCTGTTGTTAGCTTGCTTTTCCGGACCATCCCTAGGTCTTATTCAATTATTTATTTTTTTATCCGCACCAGTTGTGGAATGTTGCCCAAAATTCTGGGATGCCTGCAGCATAATGAAGAAAAAGAAGCAGAAGAAGCGTTTTGATCAGTGGAACTGCTCCCTCGCCTAAGCATAGATAGAAGGAGGCAGGTTACAGAGAATGAGGTTACCACAAAATAAAAGGCCAGCAGTTGAGACCATAATTTTATGTTCTTTTTCCAAAATTGTTTTGTTGTGCAACAATGGTAAATGAACAGTGAACACTTAGTTTGACCAAAATGTGAACAATCTGTTCACAAGTACAGTATAAATATGACTAGTTAACTAAATACTCTGGATTTGATCAAATCTGCACTGGAAGGCCACCACACCACATCTGTATTAAAGCCACAATGATGACAGAACACTGCAAAAAATGGGGGGGGGGGGGGGGGGGGGGTTGAGTGAGTTTGTTTGTTTTTTAGCTTTTGTTTTTTGTTTTTTTGGTGTATCAATGTATATATTTGTAACTGGTAGTGGTACAGCACATCAAAAATATAATATCATAATGACAGTACCATGCTCTTAAAAGGAGGCATTTGTTGTAAAGCACAGGTATTACTAGTATTAGAAAATCCTAAAAGTAAAACTAAAAGGAACACAGGCATTAGAAAGTCCTAAAACTAAAAGAAGGCATCTGTTATAAAGTGGAATATGGATATTAGATGGTCCTTAGGATTTGCGAAATCACTTGCTATACATTATATCTATAATACCAAAGTTGCTTTTAATTGTTTGTTTTTTGTTTTTAATATTTTTTAAAAATCAGTAAAACAAAGAGCAACTCTGGCAGGGACCTAGGCATTTTCTTATACTATAGTTGAGGTTTCTTTCAAGAAAATTTTATATAACGGAGTTTACTTTATGTACATGTATCATCATCACACATATATCAATCATCATTGCAATAATATATATATATATATATATATATATATATATATAAAGGGCCTTCTAGGCTACAGCCTGATAGTTTAAGGAACATTCAATGGTGGCTGGAGACTCGCATTACCCATCACAAACATTTTCACTATAGGCATTTCTCTGACGCTGCTGGAAAGTGAGGCAGACAGGTTTCTCAGCCTCTGGAGGACCCTCCTGATGGTGTGAAAGTCCTGGTTTTGCAGACTCTTCAGACTGGTGCCAAAGTCCATGACCTCCTTCCCCACGTGCAGGGCAGTTGCAGCCAACTGCAACGGTTTTGGCAGCGAGTCCAGCACAGTCAGAACATGGTATGATTCCAGTTCATGCAGGAAATTCAGCGGCACTGAAACTGCACAGCTAAAAGAGCTCATGGCCATGGTCGCAAAGTCATACAGTGCAGAGTAATTCTGAGGTGAAACAAAAAGCTTCAAGACATGGAAGGCATATGGGAACAGCTCCTCTGGGCAGACCAACAAAAGAAGTGGCATGAACTGTCCAGCCACAAACTCAGCCGGCATGAGAACTTCAATCTCCTCCAGGACTGTTCGAAACAAGGTCATGCTTTGGAGGAAGCCGGCGACATTGGAAAGATATGAGGCCAGAGTATCCTTGAAACCATTCTCCCAGATCTCCGCCATCACCTTCCCTCCAAACCCTGCAAGCTTTGCTGTGCATCCTGCCCGCCATATGCGGCTGCCCAGACCTGTAAGGGAGGGAACCCTGGACACCACCCCCACAGCTGCAGCTACTCCACCAACCACTTTTGCTGCAGAGCCAAACGTTGTGGCACTTGTCGATACCTTCTGAATCACCCTGGCAACAGTCGAACACCTCAAGATATGGCGTCGAAGAGAGGATGATCTCCTCTGACACTGCTGCCAATGCTCCATGGCTGATTTGAAAGCGGTGGCTGCTCGTACAATCTTCCAGAGAACTTGTTCGGTTGGTGTTGCTGCTGCTGACTGCTCAGTTGGTGTTGCAGCCACTGGTGGGTTGGTTGACATCATGGGCACTAACTCCACAGTTGGTGATGATGCTGTTGACTGTTCAGATGGTGATGCAGCCACTGTTGGCTTGGTTGCTGCCAAGGTCAATGGCTGCCTGGTTGGTATTATGGCCACTGGTGACGCCATTGTTGAGCATTCACTGACCAGTCACCTCACCTCTCTTAGCATGAACCTTTACCAGCTTTGGCAGTCATGCCATCCCTGGAGAAGAAGAAAAAATACACAGATCCATAAATGTAATTCTGACTTTGCAATGCATAGTACTCAGTAGTGATAAACATAAGAAGTGAAGTGGACAGTTGATCATCTTAACATAAAACTGAGCTGAACGAGTAGTTCAGTATGAAATGTTCATCATAATCACTAAATGTTTGAGTTGACAATGATTATGATACAGAACACTGCTTTCTCATTTCGCATACATTTATGTATAAATGGAGCATACTGCCTGTCCATTCTATGCAAAATCTCTCACAACCATGCAAAGGTTTAACAACTCTGAGAGCTCTACAACTCTGAACGTCAGACCACAGCTAGACAGGGAAGCAACCAGTGTTACACTTACAGACAACTCTTCTGCCAGACTGAACACAAGAAGTCCAACTTCTTCCCATGAACTGTCAGAGACTGAAATGGCCTTCCCCAGCAGATGGTCAAATTCAAAGCCCCTTCCTTTCAGTTTTACACCTTTGTCACAAGGGTGTCAAACCCCCACCTCCGAATCCAGCCTTTTCTTTTCTTCTTTTAGTAATTTTACCCTGCACATCACTTTCCACTAGTTCCAGACATTTTTCTTTGCTTTCTTTATCTCTTCTTCGAGAAACACATCAACTACCTGTATATCCTGAGCATAAATTAAAATGGAAAACAAGTGTAAGTGAATTATAAACCTGTATTCAGTTCTTCTCCTTCTTCTGTTCAACACTCTGAAGGCTCTAATGTATGCTGGGTTATATTTGGGTTTCCATAATCCACTGAACTCTGACAAGTTTGTAAATGACATGGACTACAGGATCTTTAACATGCATATATATATATATATATATATATATATATATATATATATATATATATATATATATATATATCTGTGATCTTTTTGCATGCATGCACACACACTGGGGAACCTCAGTTTATACTTATAGTTATAGTCTCATCTGAAGGACTTCTGTAGAGTCTGCACAGAATTTGACTCCAGAGAAATCGCAGGCAGGTGCAAAGCCAAGAATGTTATGGTTACCCATCCATTTGCCAACTTGGTGACCATGCTCAACTGTGCTTAAATTGGTTTTCGAAAGCAAGTATTCTTGCTCTGCGCCACCCGGCTCATGCAGCAGTTTTTGTTGGGTTTCCTGGCGTGTGTGTGTGTGTGTGTGTGTGTGTGTGTGTGTGTGTGTGTGTTGCACATAGTTATGTTTGAACCTGTGCTGATGTCTACATTTTGTGTTAACCGTTTGTTAAATTCTTAACAGTCTGTATCTCGATGTACATTAGGCTGATTTGCGTGACAGCAGTTAAAAATCATTAAAAACAACAACCAACAAGGACCCCGTACCTAAACATTACATTATCAAGCACTCGTGTATTGGAGATAATGTGATCAAGCAGAAATAGGTTATGGTCGACAACACATCAGGATGATTACGAAATCCGTTAATGCCTCACCTTCTAAGTTCATCGAGAGGAGTGCAAAAGTTCTTTAACTTGTGCAGCGAGTTTAGGCTGCGTCTTCATCACATAAGAGTTGTCTTCGTCACGTAAGAGTTGTCTCCTCCCAGTTAAGCTGTTAATCTACGTATCTACAGACTACCATAACCATTTTGGGGCATTTTGTGGTTCTGGAACAATCCAGACGATTTCTTCTCCTTTCGAAAAGTGCCAACACAAAGAATAGAAAAATGTGTCCCTATTGCCAGTTACGAACAACAAAACAAAATAAAAAAGCCAGGAGGGAAAGAGAGAAGACCAAATAAAAATAAAAATAAAAAAATGAGCGAGAAAACGAACATAAAACAAACTTTCGAACTTGTTAATACGTTCGTTACTGTCATGTGCATACTCTTGATTTTTCGGTAGTTTTTAACTATAATTATCTCGGACAAAGCAACACCCAATGCACGGAAAGAAATTGCATGTGCGCTTGTAGGTAGCCTTTTGTGACAACTGCAAATGGCAGGGGCTGTAACTCTATCAGAGAAGCGCGGATTACAAATGGCGGCAGTGACATACGAGTGACATTCGAAGTGCCCCTCACTACAACTTGGCACAAGAGAAAAGGGCCGTCAGTACAGCCACTCGTCGCTATTACCACCGGCAGCGCAATGATGTGGTTGTAATGGCCGCTGAAATCAAAACATTAACGCCACATAACGTGCTTCCAAACAGACAGGAGACCTCTCTTCTGGTATACATGTACTGACTGCTTGCTATCTGTACTTCTCTCTCTCTCTCTCTCTCTCTCTCTCTCTCTCTCTCTCTCTTCTCTCTCTCTCTCTCTCTCTCTCTCTCTCTCTGTTTTGTTTGTTGTTTGCGTTGTAAATTATGCTCCCTTATGCATCAGCATAGGATAAACGTGCAGTACTTGAAAACAACGCGACTTTTTTTTTTTTTTTTTTAAACTCGCACTTCAGGTGCAGGACATGGCATTTTTGGCAGGCCCAGATTCCGGATGTGAATCATAATTCATCGATCGTGTTTTACCTAGAACTGCAGCAACCTAGGTAGTGATATATATATATATATATATATATATATATATATATATATATATATATATATATATATATATGAGCCTATGAGGTCATTAGACATGAAGACATTTCCTATCGACATCTTCAGTGGTACCATAGTCTTCATGTCATTTGCGGAACTATTACAGTATTAGTTTATCACAAGTTTCGTCAGCTATTTCATTTCACGACATTTTGAACAATAGAATGAAGCATCCATCATGTTTTACTTCTACTTCTAGTGCATGATAATGAGATCATTAACTTATTGGCATCTTCAATGCTGTTCTTATTATTATTCACCTCGTCAGACTAAATCTACCAGTTATCCTGTCCCTAATAAATAACCTTATGGTTTCTGTAGATGTTATTGTTATAATGTTAAGCATCATGTTTACTACCAGTTATCTACAGCATCGGCCATTTCAAAAACTTGCAGGAGCATTGTAATCATAATTTTTTTTCTTTCTTTTTTAAACTGTTCTGCCATTGGCTATGCAAGCAAGTTTGCCTCTGTGTGAACCCAGTTTTATATAAAATGTATGGAAGAGGAAGATCATACATTGACATAGCTCATTTAGTATCATTATATTTATATTAATTATAATCATAATCATTCTGACATTCAGTCAAGTCATTATGATTATGTGTTGTTTTCAGTTTGTTGGTGCAGAGGGAACAAGCAAGCATGACTTGTCATTGTCCCTGCTCAAGCTGCCTGTGCAGTTTTCTCTCCAGATGTAAGCTGATTGTTTTCTTGTATTAATTTTTTTAGTAACTGTTGTATTACTTGGAAAAAAGAAAAAAAGAAGGTGTAACTGTAAGCATTTTATTCCATTTCCAATGACAATGATTAACAACTGTCAACCGACACATTAATCATGTATACAATTTTACAATGCAAATGCCATGAATTTTTCAATACAGCACACTATTGCTATATAATGGAATTACAATGCAGCACAACACAATAGAATCAATGTGGCCCTAAAACATATCAGACACTACACAGCATACTAATATCACTATCCACAGGGTTTGACATGAAGCACTGCCCGACTGCCCAGGGCATGTAGACCTGGCAGTAAGGCATCCCATCTTCATGGTAAAGTTGCCCTACTGTGTGGGTGATTGTTGTTGTTTTTTCAGTTGGTAATCTCTTTATCCCAGTTATCATTGTTGCTTGGTTGCACAGTCAAACAATTAATACTGTTTTTGGTTGCACAGTCGGACAACAAGCACTTTGCCACTGCCTGAAGAGAATGCATCTAGTCGTCCAAGAATAGACTTCATCTGCTTTCTCATCAACATGACAGACAGGGACAGGTATTCACATTGTCTTGTCTTTCCTAAATTCTCAATCAGACTCTCAAACACAGCACATCCATCCTTGGATAAACTTCATAATCATATAGCTGCTTTCTCATCAAGGTAACACTGACACAGTGACAGGCACTGTCAAATATTGACATTATTTGTTTCTAATTTTTCTTCTGAATCCTTGATCTTATTCACAGTCACACACACGTACAACACAGTTGACTGTTGTGCAATTTTGACTTGAGTAACAGTGAAGCACATTTATACTATTGATGGTGGTTTGATGCTTGGGAATTGTGGTTGCAGACCTGCAATTATTCATTATTTTTACACTCATGGACAGTTCACTTTGTGAAACCTGACAGTCTGAAAAACAGTAGGTGAGTTACAGAAACTTCAGTAAAACACATTTAATGATTTATATTGCCAGTGATTTGATGCTTGGGAGTTGTGGATGCTGACCAGCAATAAGCCATTATTTGTTATCTGTGTGGACATGCTTATTGTGGAGACAGCGTTGAGTTGTAATAAATAATAATTATTGATAGTGCAGAAGTTCTTACTTTTGTATTGTTGATTATGTATATAATATATATTATCTCACCTCTTCTTTTGGATAAAGCAATGATTGTATTACATTCTCATTCTCATGAGACAGAGGGAGTGTGTGTGTGATGTGTTTATTTAAAATTCTCAAGTCATATGCCTGTAAGTGTAAAGAGTTCCATTTCCAGTGTAATTACCACTGAATTCAACCCCTGACCATGTTAACTGAACTGTGCAATTCAATTTTCAAAGATGTCACTGACTTGTGACAGAGAAATTGACACAAATGTAAAAGTATTTTGATTTAGTCAGTCTTCATAGTTTCTTTTATTTTCGTTATTGTCAATATCTTTTGCCATTGTTGTTTTACAGCATCCAAGTTGTAGAGAAGTCTCTGTCAATGGTTGATGTCAAATATTTCCTGGGACGAGCTTGTCTCATAGTGACAGGAGGTAAGCTGCAGTGGGTGTGTTTGGGAAACTCTAATTCTTGGTTGCATATATATATATATAATATATATATATATATCACTCACACTATACAGTACCAACAGAACTGTTTGTTTTGGTTTCATTTTTGGACCAGATCTTTTGCACAGTAAATTGACTAACATAAGACATACATTGCTACAGTGGAACCACCTTATACTTCTGTGTTCCTCTTTTTGTGGAAGTAGTACACTCATTTTCTGGGAGTGGAATTGTTTATGTGACCCTTTTACTTTAGTTCCCATACCACCTAGGCAACCATATTGTTTTTGTTCAAACCACTTTTTTAAGACCATTTTTCCAGAAAGATTCCCTTCGTATTTCCATGTAAATGGACCCTTAACCAAGGACCACCCTTTTAATACCACTTTTTCTTTTCTTTTTTACAGTAAAACCAACAACCCCAAAACAACTGAATGATCATTGATCTGTTTATCAACAGCAAATTTGGTGGCCCCAACTGCTTTGTTATAATCAGGTTCCATTGTATTATATGAACAGACTTCAGTGTGGATGTTTAAGTTTTTGTGGTACAGCAGCACAAGGGAAAAGTGTTTCAACACCTTGATGATGTCCAGACTTGGCTTGCGCCAGGTTTCTGACAAGTGTGCTTGTTTCATGTCTTGGGCTTTACTTTATTCAAATTTGCAGTGCATTACTTTTTCTACAGCTCATAGCCACAAAAAAATGACTGACCTGGAACAGGTGACAGCACTGGCAGATTCTTACCACCTGCCACTGGTGTTTGGTGAGATCAAGGCAAGTTCAGGTTCATTTTTATTTCTAGACTATGTACTCGAGAAACTATCTCTCCTCCAGTCTGTCTGTCCGGGCTTTGTCCAGAGGATATCTTCTGAACCATTCAACATTTTGTAAGCAAACTTGATATGGTGGTGCATCATTGTGAGGCGGAGTGCCAAGCAAAATAATTGGGTTGCTATCTTCAAGTGGGTCACAGTGATGAGTGAGGGATTAAATAATCAAAACACTCATATTTTGAATAATCAAAATACACTAGTTTCTGTTTGTGCTATATCTTCTGAACTAATGGTTCTTCTGCTACCAAACTTAGTTTGTTGGTAGATCATCATAAGCCAAACTGTCCAGTGAAAATATTGAATTGCTGTGTTCACGGTGAAGGTCACAGCCAGTGCTGTGTCTTTTTTCTACACTTTGACCTAATTAGTGTTTGGACAATATTTTCTGAACCGCTGAACCTTTTGTAACAGAATCATTTTGTTTTCAGGCAGAAAAGGAACGAGGGCAGCTAGCCAGCAGAATACTGAACATGGTGGAAATTGCAGCTGGATTCAAGAGACATATTTCTCCAGCAGTGGTTGAGACAACCAGATTTGTTGCAACATAGAGAAGCTGAAGTGTACAAGTGTTTTGCTGGAAGACTTCTGTATAGAAAAATGAAAACAGAAAGAAAGGTGGGGGGGGAAGATTCGAATCAGCTTGGGGGGTGGGGGGAAGATTCGAATCAGCTGATAGTGTAATCCTGCATGAATATAATTATAGTCAGTGTGCTGTGCTGTTGCCATTGTGAAATGTGTTGATTGTTGAAGTATGCACACATTGTCTTTTGTCATTAAATTCAGCTTTTGTGACAGGGACATATTCTTGGATAAGGACATTTTCTTTCCATTGCTTTTATAGCACATTTGCAAAAATATGTGTTGCCTTTATTTAATTACATCAAGTCAAATACATGTAATAATTATGTCCTGAAATCATTTATTCAGTTCTGATGTGTTTATTTTTTAAGTAAAATAAATGCATGAACAAAATTTTACAGAGAAACCCGAGTGGTCTTTGCATGTGAGTTGAATGTGTGTGTGTGTGTGTGTGTGTGTGCATGCTACACATTCAGATTCACAAAAGTGAACAGATTTTTGCAGATATTTATTTCACAAATTACAAGTCAAAATTTAATACAAATTTCATATTTACACATTTTATCACAATGACTGACTTCTTTCATTTACAGATCAAGCAAACAAGCCCCACTGCAAATGAATACGTACAGTAGGCCTACATACAGGAGTTTAAATAGTTGGACCAAATAATTTATACCATCTTCCTCGGCAACATTAACAGGAAATAGCCCTCTCAAAACAGGTTTTGTTCAACAGATCAAAGTAAAAAATAATAGTTATAAAAAAAAAGAAGTCTCCTTTATTTTAAATTTAGAAACCAAATTTCATGCATGATCATCATCAGTACAGCTTGCAAATCTCAAGCTGTGTCCGCTTTGGTGTTTGGCAAAAGGTGTGCATGTTCACTTTTTGATTGATTGATGATCGCTTATATAGCACTATTCTCTGCTCTTGAGCAGACTCACTGCGCTTGCATGTGGTTCTACATGAGTGACTAGCTTTATAGCACCTTTTTTTTTTTAAATATCCACCGAAGTGGTGTACTTACAGTGCTGGCATGGCTGGTGCCACATGAAACTGCAGCTGTCTTGGTGCAAGTCCTGTGTACACCATACAACCATGCACCATGTCACTTCATGCAAAGCCACATACGTAAGGTGTATGCGTGTTTAGCTGTAACCTGCCACCTGCACTTTTGGCAGGGTGACCAGGATCTTTTACATGCTACTGCAGTAACACAGGGGTGGAACAGATACCAAAATAAGAGTCGGCACAGAAAGTCAACCCTGGAGAAGAAAATTCTCCCGCCACTCCAGCAGGGATTCAAACACGGGACCTTTCAATCACAAGTCCGGCACTCTAACCACTGAGCTACCCCCGCCCCCTAAAAGTTTAAAAGTATAGAAGAGGACACAGAGAAGCTTTAGGCCGCATGTAACATTAGATGCCATGATGATATGTTCTGCACACCCAGTCGCATAAAAATCAGTAGACCTGAATCTTTTTTTAAACAGATGTAAAATCAGTTGTGCATTTCAAAGAAAAACTCTTACATAAATGTAAGAGTTTTTCTTTGAAATGCTTATTTTGACCTCTTCTACATGTTGGACAAAACAGGATGAGATTCTAATTCATTTGCCATGGGATCATTTCCTTTCATCCCATTCCTTTTCCCTTTTAAAACTTGCTGGTCAGGAAACGATCTTGAAAATCAAACAGAATGAACATCATCACATGCATAAGAAACTTTACATTAGCTCCACAACAATCAGAAAGGGCAGCTGCTGCAATTGATTCTGCATCTTCCAGTCTTCAGGATAGCGTTATATAGTGTTTTTCCCTCTTAAAGTCTTCAGGATTGTGCTTCCATCTCTCTCCCTCTGCCATTCTTTGTGATAGTGATTCTCCCTCTTCCAGTCTTCAGAATAGTTTTACCTTCTTCCAGTCTTCAGTATAGTTTCACCCTCTTCCAGTTTTGGGGATTGTGATTCCCCCCCTCCAATCTAAGGCATAGTGTTTCTCCCTTTTCTGGTCTTTGGGGGTAGTGCTGTCCCCTCTAACAATCATCATATCTCTTCCCTGGATCAAAAATGAGCCATTTTCAATGACTTAGCAGCTTCTGAGGCCAGAGGCACAGTTCCTCAGGTCTCCAGTGAAGCCCATGTGGTAAGCGGCGCATGATATTTAATGATTAAATGCGCACCTTTAACAACATGTCAAATGTGTTTGTTCCTGATTTTCAGCTGCTGATATGATATTCAAGAAACCCATCCAGATTTTACATCCATCAATCCATCTAAAACTGCCTACATCACAGACAGCAATCTTGCATATATATACACATATATTTACAGCACATTACATGGCATAGATGGCCCAAAAGGTAAGTGGACCCAAGAAAGCAACAAGCCAATGCACCCTTGCAAACACAGTGCTGTCTAGCAGTACACCTGCTGTTTAGAACCACTGGCACATCACACTAAATTATACTGCAAATCCTCTTAGAAGGACCCCAATGCAGCACCCTAACCATTTTTATCTCAGTTGCGTTATCTGTATGATCACTCAGTTCATGAATAAAATGATCATAAATGGCAGTGGCTCTTTATTTCATTAAGTGGTCAGTAAGTCTTTATAACAGGCTCCATTGTTACGCCTAAGGCCAACACCACACAGGAAAAGGCACAACAGAGTAAGCAAAACAAAAAGTTACTGTCCAAAATGCACATTTTTACACTACCAGCACTCTTATTTCAGACACTCAACACACTGAGCTCCAGAAAAAGTTTCTCTCTGAAACACACATTCTCACACCAGCAGCAATCTTATTTCAGCCAAAATGTTTCACTCTGAAATGGACTTATACCAGCAGCACTTAGTCTTATTTCAGCCACTCAGTTCACATTGAGCTCAACAAAAGATCTCTCTCTGAAACACATATTCCAACACTACAGCACTTCCGTTACAGGCATTCAACACACCTTTCATCAACCACAACCACAGTTCTTCATACTCGACAATCTCACACACACTGCACTACTATGCAGAGTATCTGGACTCTGGCCAGTAACTGTCCTCCTCCACCTGTTCCAAGTCTGTAAACTGCTGCAGGTGGTATTTGGTAACCTGGTAGTTCACCATCACCCTGATGGCAAAATACCCCACAACAACTTCACTGACCACAAACAAGGCCTTGATGATGTGAACGGCTCGCTCCATTGGAAGCAGCAAAGCATCAGTGTTGAGGAGAAGAAGGAGGATAAGGGGCAACTGAAGAATCATGGTCAGAAGCCAAAAGCCTGCCAGCTCTGGCACCTGAGAGGAAGAACAAGAAAATATCACAGAATTTCATTCTTTCAGGGTTGTAACAGGTGAATGTTCAACCACTTTTGCTGCCACTTGAAGCTATCTCATAGTATATGTATGCACAGCTATAATGACTGAATGTATGATTGCTTTTAACTTTGGATCAAAACTAAGACTGAGACTTGCTGAAACTTTTCCTTTTTTATATCTTGTGTTCTGTTTATGAGGTAACTATTCTGTAGCCACATGTATGAACTAAGAGTAAGACTACGATTAAACTCAAATTTAATCCAAAGCACTATCAAGTGCAGAGTAAATGATACTACTCTACATTTTTTAATTAATTTTTTTATTGTTTTCCAAAGAAAGACTGATCCTCCACCCGCTGGACCGTTCAGTGATATTTGAAGCAAATATGTTTTCATTCTCAATTTATTTGATTCTTTCATGCAAGATCAAGAAAGTGGTTGGGAAAACTTTTAAAAGGGGCTCACCCTCTCCATCAGATTTCCCATGAAGCCAAGATAGAGTCGAACAATTTCAATCAGTGTGTACACAATATACACTGACACCAGCACTATCTGGTACAGCTGTGACAGGTTAGAAAACTGAAACAAGACAAAAATGATGTTATAGTGGTGGCATCAAAAAAGTTAAAGAGTTTAAAGTCTGATTTTCTGTTTGTTTGTTTGTTTTTTCTTTGTGTCAAAATATTAATAAAACATTGAAGTTTGATTCCTTTTATGCTCTCTCTCTCTCTCTCTCTCTCTCTCTCTCTCTCTCTCTCTCTCTCTCTTGAGGGCTGGTGGTGTTATTTTTTGTAATGAAACCAGTTACAGTATTCTATTTACTCACATAATATTAGTATTCATGGCACTTTTAGAGACACAACTAAGTCAAAACAGATTTTCAATCCCTGTCAGAAACAAATCTTCAAAAGCCAAAAAAGGACAGCACAGATAAAATCAAAACAGTCTTTAGACTGGTAGCTTCAATCCTTAAGTGACAGTAAAGTAAATCACCAGATTTACCTTTCTTTTAAGTAAAGCCAATTTGGACAATGTTTGTGTACCTTTGCTTCCAGCATAACGATGCTGGAGATGAACCACAAGGGGGAGAAGAACACATTGAAGTAAATAAGCATCTGTAGTGGAAGATTTGTCACATACTCATTTCCTGAAAACAGTGAAAAAACAACAACAATGATTCAAGCAATGTGATGACAGATAAATCTAAGGGGCACACACACACACACACACACACACACACACACTCCAACTCAGTGACAATTTCCTTCAGACTAACTACCCCTCCCACTATTCCTCCCTCAGCAATTCCCCCTGACTCCCTAATAAAACAGTTCCTGCAGTGACGAACAGAAAGTTTTTGCTCTCTATGCTCTAAGATGTATGCAAGCATGTGTGTGTTTCACTATCATTAGTATCATCAAACATGCCCCAACATATCATCTACAGCCCAGGGTGGACAAAAACATCAGGATCAAGGCGCCTGGAGTATATAGCAAACATGTAGGTTATTAACCTGTCTTTAACATTTGATGCTGCTGGGGATCTCTTGCATTCTTGCTGACAGGAAACAGCATATCTGTGACCGAAGTCATCGTTTTTCGCAAAGTAGCGTCCATGGTGCCCGCTTCTTGTCACGTGACAAAGCTAAAGCGACCGTCTGTGTCCATCTCCAAACGGTTGTACTGTGTGCAGTATCTGAGAAACAAAACACAGTTCTTCACACAAGGATAATTATTGACACTATGATTTTTCATAAGCACAGATTATTTATTTTCATCTAAATGTCTCTGCCAGATATCCTTTTATCAATATAAAAATGTCTGTTCATTTTGTGCAATTTTAGAACGGAAGCCACAATTTAGCCAATGAACACAAAGGAGCTAACTTCGAATGACTGCGTTAGCTTTGTGTAACGAAAATATTCGACCATTTCTGTCTAAATAATTGCAAACCCTCGTTGTTTCTTCATTGGTACAAGATTTCAGTGAGTTTTCGTGATTTAGCAGTTGTTCGCGCATGTACTGTACTAGCAATTCAAAGCGGATGCATTGTTTAGGTAGAGTCTAATTGCTGGCAGTTGTGTTGCTAGGCCGTGTCGGCTGACGCTTGTTCTTGAGCTTCAGATTGATCTCGATTTCGCACGAAAAGTAGAACAGTAAAAGTGCTGTACACTGACTGAGTGAGTGCCAGAACCAGACTGTAGCGTCAGGGACAAAGGTTCATTACAATTTATAGCTTATAATTTATTTGACAGTACATTGATTTAGCCACTTCTTCTTGTTCTTTCTTCTTCTTCTTCTTCCAATGTCAGACTTTACATCCGACTTCCTACTCGTAGTCTGACACTGTGACAGTTGATCAATACATCCATGGGTAATATTTTTTAATAGACTACACTACATCATATATCGTAATTGGTATGACTGTGTTAATTTAATTGTTATGATAATATGTACAATTTCAGAGTAATGTTTATTGAGTTACTTTTGTAAAGTGTGTGTAATGGTGTATTCACTGTGACACTGACCACGGAAGTCAGAATCCTTGCTACTAATACTGTTGTACTAAAGCACTATCCTGTTACATGGATTCATCCACGGCTCCCAGTCTAATGTGATGTATTTGCAATTTTATAAGTGATGTATTTTTATAGTTACACCATAAACCCCAAAATTATGGACATGAATTATAATTGATTTATGATCATAAATTAGATTAAACATTAGTCATTACACTTTGCAGTTTGCTGAGAGTGAGATACTTAAACAAAAAAACAAAAAACAAAAATCATCATATCATAATTATCAATAATCAATGAGACATTGCCATTGGACTTGGAGCTCAAAGTAAGCTCTATGTACAGTGTTTTCCACATTTGGTGGTCTAAGAATAAGATTGATGTGCTTTTAGTATAAAGTTAAATGTCTCTAAGTTCTAACACATTGAAACAATGTCAATGAAACTATTGAATGAAAGTGTTCTCATACAGATACAGATTATTCAATAGTCATAGTTCCCAGTAGATGGTAATTGGTAATTATGGTATACTGTTAGTGATACTGTGTTAGCTGTACCAGCTTTAAAGTTGAACTTCCACAATCTTTCTAGTTTAGTCTCCAATGTCAGCAGTGAGTCCAAGTGCTTGCCAGTGTAAGTGTTTTCAAATTAATTATGGTTAATCATATATTTACTACTAATTTTGTGGTAACATATTAAATTATATTATAAATTATACCCCTCCAAGTGGGGTTTCTGAGAAAAGGCAGCTCACATCAGTCAATCTGGCATTCATTCATGAATCATTTCTTTCATTTACACTACATAGTATAGTCTTTACATTGATTGATTTTTGTTTTTTCCCCAGGTCCAAGAAGCCAACTGCATTGTTTACTTTCTTTATGGGTTTTTTAATGGTCCAGCTGATGAGAAGATTTAACAATATTAACTTGGAGTTGGACGTCATCTGATCTGATCAGCATTTGTCTTTTTCGCTAATTTCAGGAGCATGCAAAAGTTCCCGTAGGGAATGATGGAGCAGGACAAGGAAAACCAGGAACACCAGGTACTGACAAAAAATAAAAAAATAAAAAGTTTTACAATTGTAAACAACTCTTACTAACTTGTGCTAGTCTTAGACTTAGTCTTCATCATTTCATTTAGTGTTTCGTTGTTGTAAGTTATGTAACATACAACTAACAATAGAGTTTTTGATTTGAGTCTACAGGGGTCACAAACACTATAACAGTATAGGAACTTATGTTTACACCAAACGCAGGGTCTTGAAAAAATGCATTACACTACAGCCACCCATGATAATTGACACTGCACACATTAACTTTAAAACTAATGCCAGTAAATGAGTAATGGTGCCATGACAAACAAAAAACTGCACATCAGTTCCTCAGTTACTGCTACACTAAACAGTAACTGACTGTGACACTGACAGGAATATTATATCACTGAGGTGATGTCTTTGTGATCATGGGAGATGTTGAAAAGTCCCTTTGGTACTTGATGACCACTGGTCTGCAGGTGAAACAATGAAAAGTATCAGAACACCACTGTGCAAAGTTTTAGCATGTTTTCTTAGGAACTCTGTGTATGTGTGTGCGCATGTGTGTGTGTAGTCTTAAGGTGAAACAATGAAAATTATCAGAACACCTCTGTGCAAAGTTTTAGTATGTTTTCTTAGGAACTGTGTGTGTGTGTGAGCATTCATGTTGCATGCATTGAATTATGACAATATGTATTTGTGAAGAACGTGTAAGCGCTTAGGGCCTGTGTGGGTTAGGCGCTCTAAGTCTTCATTATTATTATAACTGTTGTGTTCACTTTTTATTTGATCTTCAGATGCTGGTGAGAAAAGCTGGCATGCTGGATACTGGCACCCCAAGAACTCCATTTTCTGAAGTCAACCGACAGACTGCATACGGCACAGACCCAACCAGAGTTGGCCTCCAGCCCAAACAGAGTGTTGTGAAGCCTGGAGGAAAGTGGCGTTCATGGGCACCTGAAGGCGTGCTGCACAGGTTTGTTGGCTGCAGTCTTGGTGAAACTTTCTTCTTGGGCACTGTCCACTTTTAGCCCCATCGGTTCATGGTCCTCAAATGGTATGAGAATGTGTGTGTGTGACTGAGTGTGTGTGTGTGTATACAGAATGAACTTGAAGTATGCACTACATCAGTTCATTCCGTATTATGCCAGTGCTATACACAAGCACACGCACACACACACACATCCTCAAACCATTTGAAGACAGTGAACCAACAGGGCTAAAAGTGGATATTGCCTCTTCTTGTTTTGGGCATTTGCTGCGACACAGTATTTCAGGTTCTGGTGATCAGTGGTGTCATCTTTTCCAGTTCTTGTCAATGTCAGCAGCCAAAGAGCTTGGTCGTCAGCAGGGTAGCAGTTGCATGAGCTGGCCACACGTACATGTTCAGAGCCTCCACTAGACTGTTGAGACTATCAGTGATGGCAATACTTTTTTTGTTCTGGTACCAATTCTCAGTCAGCCAATACAGTCAACATTGCCTAGGCCTAATAATGTGCCTGGGTTTCCATCGTGCTTCCGCCCCAATAACCGGTCATGCTTCTTCCTCTTTTTAAAATAAAATTTCTGTCACCACACCAGTCTCCACCCTGGCACAACACAGTCTGCAAAATGAAGGTCACATTGACATGCCAGACATACAAGCAAATTTTTAAACAGTTGTACATGCAAAATTTCATCTGGCTCTGCATGATTAGAAAGTTCCTATGAAAATATGAACCTCTGAGTTTTAGCAGGTAAACAGAAATAATTCATGGAAGATGAAATTTATCAAAAATTCCAAGTATCCTTTTGTTTGATTCTGTATCATACTTTCTCTCGTATGAGAGGCAGGCTAGTATTACTAGTTTTGTTTTTTTGAACTGAAGGTTGTTTCCTTTAATTTTATCATGCTTGTGTTCTTTTCCAGACAAACCGGTGGAATAAATGAATCATTTTTAACCCCACCTAGGAGTACAGCAAGAGAGACACCATTGAGGGTAACTCCAGACATTTCACTTCCTTTTTTAAAAACTTTTTTTGTTTTTGTTTTTTGATGTGGTTCATTTGTTTATTTTTTGGTTTGTTTATATCAAGGGACTATCGTTGTTGTTTTTTGGTGGTTGTTGCTTTTTGTGTGTGTGTGCATTTCCTTTTTTTCTTTCTTGGAATCTACATTGAATCAGAATTGTTTATAACTAAGCTACAGAAATAAGTACAGTATGACTGTCACTATGTAGTATGCATAATGAATGAGGGTCATGTGGCAAATTACTCAAGGACAAAGTAACAGTTGTAACTAGCACTGTAACAGCTGAGTTTATTCTGTCACACTCATAGCCTTGCTTGATTTATTTCCCCCTAACTTTGCTGATTGTAATGTTTTATTAATAATAATATGCTCACAAACTGCCTAGAGATTGTGTACAATACAATGTTTGTGGTTTAACATGAAAGTCAGTATTTGTTTTTAGCTAAACATTTAATTTGAACATTTCCTTTCCAAGGGCTTTTCTACTGGTACAAGTTTGCATGTGTTTGCATAATGTGTGTGTGTGTGTACATGCATACATATATGTGGTACATTTACTAATGTACACTTCTGCTTTCAGAAACAAGTTCTTGAGAAGAGTGAGGTGGCCAGGCAGGGTGATGTGAAAACATCAGCACCCACTTCAAAGGCCGTGAGTATTATTCAAATCAGCATGATTGTGCCATAACCTTTGACCATATCATGTAAATCTTGATTACATCAGGCATCATAAGTGGCTTCAAGTTTCGCTTGAACAGTGTTAAATAACATAAAATGTGATTAACCTGGTGTACAAACTGAAGCAGAGTTGCAGAATTTGTTCATTGTTGCATACTTGCAATGATAAATAACTTAGTTATGTTTGACAGTTTGCTCTTCACTATTTTTAACGACATTGATTTTGCACTGTTCTCTTAGTCTTAACTAAGATAAAGCAAAGTCTCAGTCATTTTATAGCATTGGACTGTTGACACTAATGACAGTATTGCTGTGAAGCTGTTTGATACATTAAAATTATATAATATTCTTGATAAGTTTTCTTCTGTTATTGAGAATCACAAGTTCAGGAATGACTAGCTCAAGCCTGATTTTCATTGCTGGTTGTTTCAGGGTGAAGATGTTGCCCTCTTTTGCTCTCTACCGGTCTCGCCAATTGTGAGGTTGCCTCAGATGGAAACTGTCAGCGAACTTCTTCCAGTCACCTCCCAATCCTGCCCAGAAATCAAAATGTCGGCCAACAGCATGTCCCTGCCGACCATTTCTGAATTGCCACCCCATAGCATGGGTGCTTCTCCCTCACCCTCTGGCTTTTCACAGAGCGAGAGTCCAGTTGCTTCACCCGATATCAGCTTGTTGATTGAGTGTGAGGATGCTACACAACACAGTGATCAAGATGTTTCCTGTGAGACAGACTCAAAAATGAAAGGTCCCTCCTCCGTCAGTGTCAAAGAGGACGCAGAAGATGCCTGTGCCTCTAATAAGTGGGGAGATAAATCAGAGTCTCTTGGTTCTGTGGAGTCCAGTTCTAGTTTGTTGTCCGATGAAGGCATCAGTTCAGGAACAGAATCACCAGGCCAGAAGCGTTGTGTGGGAACAGAATTGCCAGACAAGCATCACGCAGAAGCAGAATCACCAGACAAGTGTCACACAGGAACAGAATCACCAGACAAGCATCACACAGGAACAGAATCACCAGAGGACAAGCATCGCACAGGAACAGAATCACCAGCCAGCAATTGTCACACAGTCTCCTGTGGTGAAACTGATGGAGCATCATTGGCTGACACCATTGGAACAGACCTGTTGGCCAAAGAGAGCGAGGCAGAGCCTGAGTCTCTTGATATTGTGGGCTGCGTTCTCAAAGACCTGTTGCTGGCAGTGGAAAAAGAGGTGGGCAGAGCTGCTTCTCAGCACCAGCCGGTGGAGAATGAAGGCATGACAGCCTGTCAAAACTCCAACCAGTCTGCAAACCCCACTGTGCCTTCTGAGCCACACACCTACATGGCGGAGTACACCAAGTTTGTGGAGTTGTATACTGAGGAGAATTCCCCTGCATTTCCCAGCCTGACTTCAAGTCTCACGGATGTCACCCCGTTCAGTCAGAACTCTGAAATGGACACGGATGGGATCCCCAGCTCTTGTACATCTGGTGGTGCCATGGAGGTGGTGGTGGACAGCCTGAGCTCTTTCCTGTCGGACTCTGATGACAGCTTCTCCAGCTCCAGCACAGTCCAGCGGCAGCTGACCTTCCAGGACGTGGACATGGGGTCACCCGGCACACATTTGGATGTGTCAGCAGGGTTTGTGAGGTCATCAGAGTCCAGGTTTGACCTCAGAGAAGAAAGCCCAGGCAGTTCAGCTCAGTCAGAAGAGGGCACGGATGGTGGAACATTTCCCGAGAGCGAGTGCTTGAACTTGAGCATCTTGGATCAAAAGGTGGAATACCTTGCCCTTCCATCCTCGTCGTCACTCCTGAGACACGCTCCAAAGATAATCCAGTCAAGACTGAGGTCTGTGGCATCATCACCCATCCATCAGCAAAGTCTGGACCTGTCATCTTCATCTGTTGTGGAGTTTGCAGAGTCTTCATCAGAGGCAAACAAAGAGACATGCAACTTTGCTGCTTCGCCTTTTGCGGTGCTGGTGCGTGACGTCCAAACCATGACAGTCAGTGCAGAGACTGCCAGCACCCTGCTTTCCCCTATCATCTTTCCTTCTTTTGAAAAGTCCACGGTTACAGAAACCATCGAAACATCCGAGGTCAACACCAGTACTGTAACCGTCGACACAAACAGCATCGCGTTGTCACCAATGCCAGCATCTGTTGAAGAGAAGCAGATGAACACCAGCATCACAGAAACCACTGATGCTGACACCATGACGCTGGTGCCCACCAGTGATGTGGCGCTGTCTCCGGTGGCTGTTGCTGTGCGGGAGGTAAACACCATGACCACTGGCACGGACACCGCTGAGGTTGGCATGACGACAGAAGAGGTGCAGTGTCAGGACCACAGCATGCTAGCAACGGCAGACCTGGATAACAAGATGACGATGACGGACAGTACTGGATGTCGCAACGTCTTCACTACCATGACACCGCTCAAACTCCTGGCCAAACAAGGGCATAGGTGAGTTTAGGGTGGTGACTTGGGGAACTAGCAAAATGTCCATGCTGGGACCTCAAAACAAAGGTTTAGTGCAACTTTTTCAGTGATATTGTGTAAGGGATGCACATTTGTACATTAATTGGAGTCCTGTACCACTATCACTGTGATGCTGCTCTTTTTGGAGGTTGTGACCTGTGGCTATGCTGAGTCAGCTGACAAAAAAACAAAAAAAAAAGGCAGACACAAGGCTGCAAGGTTGAAGTGTATGCACCAAAGGCTAAAAAGCATTGTTATAAATGTAGTCATAATAACTTCAACTTTGATTCACTAATGTGTGTGTGTTCATGGAAGTTTGTTTTGGTTGTGTTTTGTTTTTATTTGTGATGGGGTTATGTGCTCCAGTTTGGAAAAAGAGTACATTATTATTATCACCTGTCAACAGATTAACATCAGATGACATTCGCAAGCAGCACCCGCGTGCCTTAGCCAACCAGCTTGAGACACTGACAGTGAGCAACTCGCGGCTGGAGAGTGAGCTGCGCTCAGCAGAACAGGAGCGCAGGCAGCTGCAGGGGGCGCTCAAAGAGGCCAAGCGGTCTGCAGCAAGCAAGCAGGCACAAATTGAGGCTGCAGAGAAACAGAAGCAAGATGAAGAGAAGGAGAAAGAGGTGCTGGCTAGTTTGTCTGTCTTTGAATTCACAGGCATGGTCTTTCCTTCAGAACACAGGCTGAAATTATGACAGCACTTGCACTGATGCATGTATACATACATGACAGTATCATGAGTATGTGCATGCACCCACACATACACACATGCAGATATTAAATCACACACATTTGCACACACTGACACAGTGTTAACTCATGATAGACCAGCTTTTATTACATGCTCAACTTGCATGGATGCATATGCACATGCAATGCATACATGTATGATTGTATGCTTTGAATAACTGGCGTAAACACATGCACATGGGTATACATATATATATATATATGCGCTGTGTGTGTGTGTGTGTGTGCACTCTGCCTGTGTGTTACTTCTGTCATGAGTTGGGTTAAATTATAACTGAAATGTTTGTCACTGTCACGGTTACTGAACCCAGATAAATGAGACTGATCGACTCTTAATATTTAATGTTCAGTCAGCCATGCAGGTCATGCTAGGGCAACCAAAGTATATCATTAAACTTTGACTCACAGTTCATGTCACATCACCTTGCTGGGAGAAGACTGGGATAAACTGAAGTTGAATGAACCCAGAAGGCATGAATTAGAAAGTAAGAATTCTTGGCAGCAGGGAAAGCATGCACACTACATTTTAGCCTACTCCAGGCTTAAAAGGGAGAAGCTTTGATAGCTTTGGATTCTGACTTTGATTTCTGCACCTCCCCAGTGTGATATCAACCATGAAAGTTTGAAACTACGAAAACAGTCGTCTCTCGCTTGGCTTCTACCTGATGAGCAGTGTCTCTTTCTCTCCACACAGCGCAAGCAGCTGGAGCAGCTGTGCTCAGAGCAGAAAAACAAGATAGCCACTCTGGAGCAAGAGCTGTCAGTCCTGAGGGCAGAGAGTGAAGCAGCAGCGCAGAAACAGATGGAAGACTTGACGGCACTGCAGGCAAAATGTCAGGGCCTCGAAGAAGACAGGGTGCACATGTCACAGCAGCATGAACAAGAGGTAACTGGAAGACATCGTGACTGTAAACTTTATTTTCTGTGCCTTGCGCTGCCTTCATTAGAGGCTTCAGTGACAAGAGCCATCATTTTCATGCCAGTTTTGGAGTCTGGCACTGAGCCAACCTGTTTTTGTTGTTGTTGCCTGGCTTGGTCCGTTGGCTTCATCAGTATTAACTATTATATAATATTAATCATTGGGACATTGCACACAAACATACTTTGTTGTTTCCACATGCACGTGCACAGCGGAATGACAGTGGACTCCAGCTGCATGCTAGATGATGTAATCTCTGATATACTGAGGTCCTTAAAGAATCATTTTGTCCTGGAACTATTCTGGAATTTTGTCACAAAGAGTCTGGGTATGGACCCTGCATTTTCTAAGAGATTAGCATAAAATGTGACATTTGAAGTCGAAAGTACCAAAAACAAAAAACAATTATATTATTGATTGAGGTAAAAAAGTAAAATTAATCATGCCCCCAAGGATATTCCGTGGATGTGGTATTGAAACCAAAATGTGCCAATATTCGCAGATCCAAGATCTCAAGAATTGTCCAGAAACAAACACCTACCGTCAGCAGTTTGAGCACGCCCAGCAGATGCTGCGAGAAAACCAGGCAGAGCTGAGCGAGATTCGGGGACTTTTTGCAGACCTACAGATGACAGCACACAAACAGGTATGGCTGAAGAATGTGGACAGAGATGAGATGCATTTCCTGTTGAGAGTTAGGAGGTGGAGGTGTGTGTTTGGTGTCAAAGATCTCTGGGCCAGCTGCTTTATAGAGTTGCATTTTAATTCATATTTATGCACGTCAGGTGAAATTGTGTTGTTTTTTAACCCCAGAGGTCATCTGACTGTTCTGTACAAAACAAGATGGCCACATGTTTGTTTTTGGGTTGTTGTTTTGTCCTGTCACTGTGTTCATCAAGTTTACTTGATAATTCACAACTAAAACAAAGGTGAATTTTGAGCACCTGCTTACAATTTTAGAGGGTAACGATCCCAAAGTAAGCTTTTTGCAGCTGGACACCCATCTGTGGCAAATTTTGGTTTCTGTGAGTGAGAGAGAGAGGACACAAAGAATACTAGACTTCCTGTGTTGTTATACTCAATCTGTTGATGTTTTCTTCTTTTTTTAATATAATCCAGAATATTTGCATGTTTCATTCAGCAGAGAAGAGGTCAGTATCATTGTGTGATGATCATTGTGATTGCAGGAAAAAGTGGACTCTACATATATCAGTATCATTGTGTGATGATCATTGTGATTGCAGGAAAAAGTGGACTCTACATATATCAGTATCATTGTGTGATGATCATTGTGATTGCAGGAGAAAGTGGACTCTACGTATCGGGAAATCCACAGCAAGATCCTCACTTTGGCCAAAGAGAACTGTTTTCTTAAGGACACTCTGGCAAAAAAGGTAAGACTGCAATAAAAATAAGAAATAAAAGCACTAATAAAATCTAAACATAAAGACAAAGAATGCGATAATTTAAAAAAAGCACTGAAGAAAAAATCTGCTCCCTTCCAAAAACTTGTCTCTGACATAACAACTGCTATGATGTAATCCCCCCCCCCACCTCAACACACATACAGCCATTACCACCTGTACCAGAGACTTTTAATGACTGTTGCATACTCACAGAGAGATTCAGAGGGAGAAAGAACAAAACTAAGAGTCAGTAACACATTCATGTGACTGACACTTTGATCAGTTTTGTAACGTGCACTGCTAAGTTTCAGTGTGTATGGGTCAAATAATATGTGTACATGTGATATATCATTGTATGGGTTGGAAGTTTGATACGTGAGGCCCCTGTTTTGTGCATCAAAAGTACATTTCTGCATAATTATTAAAACTGACAGCAAATATTACACAACCACTGAAACACAAGGAAGGCCTGCTCGCCTTCTCTTTGCATCTCTTTAAGTAACATGAAAGCAGTCCTGTGAGTACAGTGTTTACATTCTGCGTTCATCTTTTTACAGAGGTAGTACACTTGTTATTTTAGAGACAGTGTGTGTATTGGACCATTTTCAACTCCCCTGCAACCTGGCAGCCACATTCTGTCTTCAAGGGCTGATATGTTAGCCCTTGAAGACAGAATGCGGCTTCCAGGTGGCAGGGGAATTGAAAATGGTCCAATACACAAACTGTCTCTAAAATAACAAGCGTGCGCTGTATTTCCATGCATGCAAACAGCGCTGTGGCTTGAGATTTTGGATGCACCCACAGATGTTAGTGCATCAGCATGCAGTGTGTACCATTTGACTGCACATGGTTTGCACACATCCCCATCTCCAGCAGCATGGGCATGCATGCGGAACCCAAGTCAAGCCATGCTCTGACTGGTTGCAGGCATTCCTTTCCAAGGAGAGGGAAGGGCTTCAGGCTGAGGTGGAGTCCCTGCAGCAAAGCAACGCCAGCCTTGTGGAGGAGGTGAACAGCCTGAAGCAAACCTTGGTCATCAACAACAGCAACCTGTCTGAGGTGGGCTTTAAAAATACGTCTGAGGTGGGCTTTAGTAACCTGGCTGAGGTGGGCTCCAGTAACCTGTTTCAAATAGGCTTTAGTAACCTGTCTAAAGTGGGCTTCAGTAACCTGTCTGAGGTGGGCTTTAGTAACCTGTTTCAGATCGGCTTTAGTAACCTGTTTCAGATCAGCTTTAGTAACCTGTCTAAAGTGGGCTTCAGTAACCTGTCTGAGGTGGGCTTTAGTAACCTGTTTCAGATCGGCTTTAGTAACCTGTCTGAGGTGGGCTTTAGTAACCTGTTTCAAATAGGTTTCAGTAACCTGTTTCAGATAGGCTTTAGTAACCTGTTTCAGATAGGCTTTAGTAACCTGAGGTGGGCTTTAGTAACCTGTCTAAAGTGGGCTTAAGTAACCTGTTTCAGACAGGCTTTAGTAACACGTCTGAGGTGGGCTTTAGTAACATGTCTAAGGTGGGCTTTCACAACCTCTCTGAGGTTGACTTTCATAACCTGCCAGAAGTGGGCATCAGTAACTTGTCTGGGATGGGCTTAAGTAACCTGTAGGGCAGAGTAACTGTAAAGGGGCCTGCATCAAAAACCTGCACATTGATTTGTTCCTTCCAGTTAAAAGAGCTCTTTTTAACCTTTTGTGTGTGCTCTGATCTTTTTTCTAAACACCAGCAGTCAGCTTTGCAAGGAAAGTACAACTGTCCTGATCCTTTAGAACATATTCTGGTTGCTTTCAAAATGTGTCTGTTTGAGAGAGAGAAAAAGTTTTTGTTTTGAACATAATATTATGGAGAACTTGATCCTGTGTTTAGAAACATTTTCAGTTTTAGCCATGTCACCCAGATGCATATACATATTGATATTCAAGTTGTTTTGTTTTTTTCTCTGTGTGTTGCAGCTGGAAAAACTATACTCTGCGTCTTCATCGGACCTTCTCACAGCCACAGGCAGAATGGTGGAGCTCAATGCAGAGCTCTTTGCTGCAAGAAAAGGTACAATTGGACTGCCTTGCTCCATTCCCTCTTTTTCTCTCAGGTGACCCACAGCCCTTCTCCACCAGTTTTCCTGTGCTGAACCGCTGCCGTTTCACCTGTTGCAATAGGACAGGTCATGAGTGGCCCGTTTTGTTGTGACTGGTGTTGAGAGGTTACTAGACTGCCCCCATCTTCACCTCTCAGCCCTTCTCCACCAGTTTTCCTGTGCTGAACTGCTGCCACTTCATCTGTTGGAATCAGGACAGGTCATGAGGGGCCTCTTTTGTTGTGACTGGTGTTGAGAGGTTACTGGACTGCCCCCATCTCACCCCCCACCCCCCCATTTGTGTGTCCAGTCTTCTGAGGGAAATCTCTCTGCTCTTTCTATGGCTGTTCCAGGGTGTACCTTTCCAGTTTTGACCCGTTAGTAATTACATTAGAATGAGGAACAGGTTGTGAATGACCTCAGAATTCTTTTTGTGGCGGTCAGAGTTGAGAGGTTATTGGACTGTTTGCTGTGTTCTTTCAGTCAACCTCTGCACCCAACCTTCTGCGTTTTAGCTTTGAGAGACAGTTCTCATGCTTGATGTGGCTTCTGGTAATTCCACATTAGAACTTGTTTTTATTCTTTCTCTCTCTGTACAGCTATGCAGGATGTTGTACTGTCCAAGGAAGCACTTGCCCGACGAGTCAAAGAACTAGAAGATACTCTGTCTGCTGTGCAAGAAGACCACACTTCACTGAGCGCCACGCTTGAACACGCACAACAACAGCTGCAGCGGCAGAGCTTTGTGTGAGTACCATCTCAATACTTTTTTTTTTAAAGAGAGAGAGAAAAAAGTTTTTAACACTGAAAAATTGGGTGTGACAGCGGCCAGAAGAACAGCATTTTCCAGTGGGCAACAAACAGAAGCGTTAATTTCATGCTAACTGGGATTCATTTTTTGAAAAAAGAAATTTTATGAAACAGACTGATGGTTAAAGCTGAGTAATATTTGGTTTAGTTTAGGCTGAGCTCAGGAGCAATCTGAAGAGGGTGGTGGAGCTGGGCTCTAACAGTAAGCTGTCTGTTTTTTGCTTCACGTTCCAACAGCTGGTCTCTCGGACTCTGTCACTCTGTTCCACACAGCTGTTGAAAGAGCCAGTTCAGTTGCAGAGTACACAAGTTGCCTCTTACCGGCAGGGTCCCCATCCCCATTTATCGTTCTCTGACAGTCTCTTTGGTCTTAGCTGGTTGGATCGCAGGGATGAGCTATTCACAGATACCTGACCTGTTTTACAGCTCAGTTGTTTTCCATTCTGGAATATGCCCAGTTCTGGGTTTTCTGTGATGCATGTGTAAGTCTTGCAACCTCTCGCTGCCCTAGTAGCTGTTTCTATAGTGCACTTTGTGTAGTCTCGGTACTGACTTCTCAGTTGGTTCAAAGCCGGGCTTGTATGTCTTCCTGCAAATTACGAGCAGTCGCCATTTTTCTGGAAGCCATGTTCAGATTATTTTCAGATTATTTTCGCTGAGAACAAAATGAAACAGAAGAGAAATGAAAATGCTCTAACTTTTCTCCTGCTTCTATCTTTTCTAACTTTTCTAATGCTAGAGTATTACTTAATATACTCTGTGTTCTTGTCTGTATTTGAGTGTAAACGGGTCTGGTCAAGCTAATGAAAATGGAAACCTTATTCTGATTACTACCTATTTGACTTTCAGATACGAAAAACTGCACGTTTTGAGCCACAAAATGAAGAAAATCTATGAGGACAAGCTTGAAAAGTGAGTTTACTTTTGATTGTGAGAGAGGTTGTGTGTTTGTGTTTTTATTTCTCTCATAACAGGTTCCAACTACCTGGAACCAACTCCTGGTTTCTGCCTGTCATGCTACCTCAATTCTTTTAAATATTCCTTGAAAACCTTTCTCTTTTCAAACACATTTCTTCAGTCCTACTGCCCTGATGCATTGAATATTTGTTGTTGGTATATGTATGTTTATAAGAATTTGCTAATGCTCAGGGCCAGAACAGGTTAGGTGCTCTAAGTACTCATTATTATTGTTATTTCTTTGTATTATCAGATCTTGTTCTCTTGTGGTTTCAGTTTGATTCATTCCTGTTTTGTCACAGCATGGAGTTTGGTGTGGAAAACCAGCAAGGTAATTTTAGGTCTGGTAATGGTACTACTGTACTGATGATTCTGGTCTTGTGATCTCAGTATTGATTTCCTTCCCATCCTGTGGCAGCATGGAGCTTGGAGTGGAGAACCTGCAGAGGACGCTGGACAGCCGGGAGCTGGACATTGACCACCTGGAGAAGGACCTGTATGAGTGTCGCAACATCATCGTGGAGCAGCGCTACAAGATTGACGGCCTTGAGTCGGAGCTGCGTGAAGCCAAGAGCATTGTTGCTCAGGAGAAGGAGGAGGAGGAAAACATTCAGGTGAGAATTATTAGCATGACTCAGCGCCTGAGGAGTTGGTGGGGTGTTGTTGATTTTGTGCATTGCAGTTATGCTTGAGTGTCTCATTTCAGGGGAACTGTTGCCAGGTTTGTGTGTTCAGATTAGTAAAACAACAACTTAAGCACAGCTTTCTGTATACAGTATTACAGAGAGCTTTTATATATAATTCCACGAGGCTTTCCATTTCTAAATACTGACAATGACCTCCTGAAAGAGGGTTAAATCTAAATGCTAGTGTGGGGCAGAAGCTGTGCTTTCAGCGTAAAAGCATACATCACAGATGTTGATTTAATGTCATCTCAGTGTTGTTTGAGCCAACATGCCAGTGGAGCACACCTGCAATATTGTGCTTTTGAAACATGGATTCTAGCCAATATATAAGCTGTAACGTAAAACTAGTCAGTGACCATAATTTTGAATTTAACAAGAAGTTGTTTTGCAAGATCACAACCTGCCGTTCAGATGTTTTTATTTCCTCCTGCAGAAGTTGATGACCAACGTGGCAAGAACGTCAGGGGTTGTCGTGTTTGCTGTCATCCCCTTCACATGTTGTTTTCCCCAGGAGGCTTAATGCCTGCGTGCACTGCAGTTCTACAGCACAAGTCTTCTTTGAAATGGCACGTGGCCTCCCAAGAATGCCAAGGACTTCCTGCACGTTTTGTTTTTAAACTGGTGCTGTCTGCTGTGTTGCAGTTCTACAAGGAGAGCAATGCTTTCCTGGAGGCGGAACGCTCCGTGTACGTCCAGAGCCTGCGGGACCTGGAGGAGAAGCTGAGAGTGAGCTCCCTTGAGTTGTCCCAGCAACAGCAGGTGGCAGCAGAGGCAGGGAAGCTGGCAGAGGAACTGCAGGAAGACAAGCTGAGGCTGATGTGAGTTGTTCATGTGTTGCTTGTCTACCAGTGTTTGGTGGTGTGTATACTTTGGGGGAGGGGTGTGGTAAGTGCTTGGTGTCCGTACACATAGAGGGTTCTGGGTTGCCTGTCACTGGAGCATTTCAGGCAAAACATACACACACACACACATGTCAGAGATCTCAAGCCACTTGGACAGATCAAAATTTGCTGTCCTGGTGAAATTTTGATTTGCTTCAAAGATGGATTTAAACTGTTTCTTAATGAACTTGCTACACTGTACCAGATCATAGCTTCAACAAACCAAGGGTATCTATACAATATTATATCACAGCTTCAACAAACCAAGGGTATCTGAAAAATATTATATCACAGGTTCAAGAAACCAAGGGTGTCTGTAAGATATATCATAGCTTCAAGAAACCAAGGGTGTTTGTAAGATATTATATCATAGTTTCAAGAAACCAAAGGTGTCTGTAAGATGTTACTCATTGGCAGGTCTGAGCTGTCAGCAGTCAGGAGTCAGTTTCTGAGCGCATCACAGGCACTGTCTGCGGCAAAGGAGGAACACAACAGAGCAGAATCTGCTGCCATGGCAACGGCGAATGATCTGCTTCAACACATGCAGCTTATGCTGGCTGGGCTGAAAAAGAAAGTTGGCTTTCAGGTAAGGATTTTGACTTTCAGTGTATATAAATAGACAGACGTAAATAGGTATGTAGGTAGATACAGATAGACACAAAGACAGGACAGTAGACACAGACAGGATACATAAATAGGTAGACTGAGACTGAGAAATAGATGCCTAGAGAGACGTTATATATATATATATATTGACTGGTACAGTGGTAGACAGGTAGGTAGACAGCCAAATGGCTGCATAGATAGATGGATTCAACATCTACTTTTGCAAGATCACTCCTTGTGAGAGACTGGCTCTCTATGCCCAACAGGGCATTGACCCAAACCTCGGTGTCAGTCAATCATCTGTAGATGACAGTGACAGCTTAGTGACAGCTTTGGATACAGTCTGCCATGGATTATCAACAAACAAATGTAATGTGATAATTATGATAAAGGTAAGCTGTAGTTTGGCATGTTGAAAACAAACCAGGCAATGAATCCACCCAAATGCTGCTGTTGGTTTTGCAGGAGGTGCCAGGACTGAGTGTTGCAGAGTCTCAACCTAGACCACCACCACTACTAGCCCAGTCCAAATCAGCCAAGAGCAAGCGCCAATCTCGCAAATCTTTCGTCTCCAAAATCCTCGGCGCTGTGACAGAACCCAACCGTAGCAGCCTGTCCACAACAGTAGAGCATGATGAGGATGAACGGGACAGAGCAGAAACTGGCGGCTATGCAGGGAATGAGGCATCAAATGTGTCAGTGGAAGAAACACAGGGCAGGACAGATTTGCTCAGCCCTGTTGGGCAGAGGTTGGCAAACAGCAGGGTGAAGGAGGTCAACGTGTCTTCCGCGGATCTGTTGTTCCGAGGCCCTGCTGTGTCCAGGTCAGATTCTGGCATGGCAAACAGCATCCGAGGGGGTGCGTCCCCCTGGCTGGCAGACCCCGCGTCTAGTCACAGGGATCTGAATTCTTCCCACCAGTCCGCTTCTGCTTCCATGATGGATAGTTCAGCACCGAGGCTGGGGCCCACTCGCTCTGGCGCCTTCACCCCCGTCCATTCCTCCTCCTCTTCCCTCCCAGGCCTGCCCCCCCACAGCCTCCTCCACCCCCCTTCATCAGAACCCCCTACCAGTGCCTTCGCCAAGGTCCGCAGCATCCCCAAGACCAAGCGTCGCTCTGAGCAGCCCTCCTCCCAGCGATCGCCAACTGTGGATGGGAAGGGAGACGCAGGGAGTGGGCTGGTGGCCTGCATGGCCGCGCTGAAGGAAGTGTTCTCAGACATTGTCCGCCTGGCCAGCATCCTGGACCGCGCCACACAGCTGTCCCTGCATGACCTGATGGAGGAAAAGTAAGTGTGGACTTGACCCTGGGACTGCTGGCATTCTGGGCTGCTGGTTGACTCACTTTTAGCACAAGCTTTGCTAGCATTAAGGGCTGCATTTTAACTCGCCTTCAGTCCAAGCGTTGATAACGAAACTCTCTGCATGACAGTCAGACATTGACTTTTTCACTTTCACAGGGTGGCAGTCACATCAGTATGGGTGAGTTAGCTCCGCCCTTTTTTGTGAGATCACTCAAGAATGTTGATAATGAATAAGGAAAGCATATAATTTTTGTTCTCTCTCCGTTACCAGTGGGACTCAACTGTTGTGTTCTGTTCCAGTGACATGCTGCGAGAAAGAACAGATATTCTGGAGGAACGTTTGGAACGCAACAGCGCCCAGTTGAACATCTGTCGCCAGGAAGCCATCGCCAAGGATACCGCCATCGCTCAGCTGCAACAACAGTCACGAGAAAGGACTGAACAGCTGATGGCCATAACAGATCACAAGTTTGATGTCAAGGTAAGCAGGCTTACAGAAGTGGAAAATCTTACTATCTGGCTCAGGTGTTGTGAAACTCCACTAGCCCAGAGGAATTATCATTAGCCTGAGATTCCCCCCCAAATTTTTATAGAAAACAGTTTTCCATTTCTTACTCATTGTTGGGACACTCACAAAGTACTGCATTTGAGTTTCATGGTGACAGTCAAGGTTCGTGTTTCCAGTATTTTTACCAGTTACGATCAGCATATACCAGGGAAGAAAATCAGCTGTTATTTTGCTTGACCAGTTCTCAAAAAAACACAAACAAAAAGCTTTTCTTCCTGCTCCTGCCTCCAATCTAGCACACACACACAGAGTGTGTGTGTGTATGTGTGTGTGTTCTAGACAGGGAAGGGAGCTGGGTGTTTGCTAGCAGAGCTCTAATAGTAATATAGATGGCCATATATCTGACTGGTTACACTGATTGCCTGACCAGTTTCCATGAGCCACTTTTACCACCTTATAGATGTCACACCGGTTTGAAAAATGTCTAGTGCCATCACAGACGGTTCAGAAAGGGCTGTACACTGATTACTACTGTTTGGTTTTCAGCGTCTGAGCGCTGAGGTGAAGCGCCTGGAGGCCCAGCTGGCCATGGAGCGTGAGGAGAAGGAAATGCTGTCTGCAGAACTGGAGACCCTCTTCCAGCGCCTGGAGAGGTCCGCTGCCTCCACAGACGAGGGGGCATCTTTAGCTCGCTGCATGCGAGACATCATCGCTCTCAAGAAAAAGGTTCCCTTCTAGCATGATTGCTAGCAGCGCATGGGTGTCTGCTGTTAATGTAGACTTTTACCATGTGGAGAGGCGAGTGGGGGGTGTTTTTGTTTTTGCATGAGCCGAGATAGATTTCACCAGCTCCGAACAGAATTACATTCTGGTGGTGAGGCTCACTGGTGGGTAGTGGTGTGGCAGACAAATTATCAGCCCATCCAAATGCAGCCACCATTCAAGTGGTCACAGCATACTTGATAGGTAGCAACAGCCATGGGCTCAAGGTAGCACAGTGCACAGGGTCTGTACAGAGTTTCGGAAGCCTGGAAATGTTTGGAATTTTTGAAGGGCTGCTTCCTGGTCAGGATCAAGTGTGAAAACATGGGCCCATCTCTGATCAGGAATAAGCGTGAAAACATAGGCTTGTCCATGGTCAGGAACACGTATGAAAACATGGGCTTGTCCGTGGTCAGGAACAAGTGTGAAAACATGGGCATGTCCCTGGTCAGGAACAAGTGTGAAAGCATGGGCATGTCCCTGGTCAGGAACAAGTGTGAAAACATAGGCTTGTCTATGGTCAGGAACACGTATAAAAACATGGGCTTGTCTCTGGTCAGGAACAAGTGTGAAAGCATGGGCATGCCCATGGTCAGGAACAAGTGTGAAAGCATGGGCATGTCCCTGGTCAGGAACACATATGAAAACATGGGCTTGTCTCTGGTCAGGTACAAGTGTGAAAACATGGGCTTGTCTCTGGTCAGGAACAAGTATGAAAACATAGGCTTGTCCATGGTCAGGAACAAGTGTGAAAACATGGCTTTGTCTCTGGTCAGGAACAAGTATGAAAACATAGGCTTGTCCATGGTCAGGAGCAAGTGTGAAAACATGGGATCTAAAGCCATGGCATACTTCATCATATTCCTGATCAGAGATCAATACCAGGATCTGGAGTTCTCCCTCGCAGGTGATGGTTCTGTGTGTTTAATCAGTTTCGCTTCTGACCTAGTGCAGTTGTACCATGTTTGCACCTTCTGTAATGCTTTCAAACATTACATTGCAGAATCAGCAGCTAACTGCCAGGCTTGAAGAAGAGAGAGACCATTACGAGGAACTTGGATCCAAGGCAGCTCGCAGGGTAAGTGGAAAGGCCAGACAGGACAAGTCTCATGGTTTGATTTTTACATATATCTGTACACACTTATATGAAACTTGGCTTTGAATCATGGTTTGATTTTTACATATATATCTGTATACACTTATACGAGACTGGGATTAGAATTCACTGGTTCTGAATCCAGTCTCCTTGCAGATCTAGTGTACACCTTTGGTGCTAATGTCTGCTGAGTGTTCACAAGGACCACACCTGGATTACTTGAACAAAACCAGATGTGCACATAACAGAGGGTTCCAGGCTGCCAATCATCCAAGCAGCTTCTGCCAGTCAGAAGGTCACAATCAATATTCTGCACAATAAAACTGAATAGTGAACTGCTACTCACAAGCTGAAGCATGGCACTAGAGTGAAAGGCTGGTGGATTCCAAACAAGGCCTTCAGCATAAGTAGCACCCAGTCATTCAAGACGAGAAATATCAGCTGCTCTCAAATGAAGCAGATTACATTTATTTGAAAGCTGGAATCGCTCCAATCACTGTGTAATCCACCAGTCAACACCACAGTACCACAGGGTGGTCAACTTGAAAGTATGGACACAGAGAGGTGGGGCTTAGAGCTATGTGCAGAACCCTCTGTCAGGTCTGTAGCTAAGGCAGCTGGCTGATCTTGCTTAGCTGTCAACTGTGCTGACTTTGGGTCCTCAGATGCGCGTGCTTGATGAGAACTGGAAGAAGGCTGAGGATGAGGTGTACAGACTGGATGAACTGGTGGAGAACATCAAACAGGTGAGTGAAGGGGGTGCTTTCATCTGGCCACTTGCTGTTGTGTAGAGACTGGATGAACTGGTGGAGAACATCACACAGGCGAGTGAAGGGCGTGGTTTCTTCTGGCCACTTGCTGTTGTGTACAGACTGGATGAACTGGTGGAGGACATCAAACAGGTGAGTGAAGGGCGTGGTTTCTTCTGGCCACTTGCTGTTGTGTATAGACTGGATGAACATCAAATGGGCAGTTGCTGCTGCACTGTTCTGGTCCCTTCCCTTGATCATTGTTTCCTATTTTTGCTAGAACGGGCGTTCACAGGACACAGAAAATCAAGACTGAACTGGAGGGGTGTGGGCACAGGGCTATTCATTGAGAGGCCAGGCATAAGATTCTATAGACAACTGTCTGAGGTAGACTATTTTGAGTGTGAAAGCCGGCAGATCTTCCTGCCATGATGTCAGCTTCAAAGACAAGGGTTTGGAGGTCATTTCATCACAGTCTTATAGCTCTTCAAACTTCGTCCCCATGTTTGAGAAGCATGGTCTTCATGTTTTAACACTTTCACATGGGATTTTGCATCACAAATGGTTTTATATCATGTGGGTATTGAAAAAAAGAAGAGTTACGTGATTCATTTGTTGTGTATAGAGCACGTTCTACAGTATTTGGTGGTGTACATGATGCAGTGATGCATATAATTATGCTTTGTTTAACATGTTAAAAATATGTCACTGTGCTAATTTGAATTTTCTTCTTTACTGTGCATTTCCCATTGCACCCTGCAGCTCCTCTGTGACAATTCTTCCATCCTCTGTGCAGATTGCCGAGTCCACTTCATCATCGCCAAACTCCAACCTCTCCTGCATCCTTCATCTCATTCAAGGGGAGAGCAAAGCTTCACCTCCCTGATGGAAGACTAACTTCAGAAATTCTCTGCACACACCACTGATACTGATTTGAAATGCAGCATTTTCCTTTTCCTTTGGGCTTTTTTAAAATGTTTTTTTAGGAAATGGCGGGTGGGGGGAGGGGTCTTAACGCATGGAAAATGTACTCAGTATTGAAGATGTTAATAATTGTGGCGTAAGAAACGTGTGCCCTTTGAGGTTGCTACACTAATGATGACTCGCACCTTGCAGACAAGGCTTTGGGAAGGTTGAGGGTCAGCTCTTGCCCTTGCCCGCCCATTGGTGGCCCCCGAGTCTGATTCCTCATGCACAAACCCTACTGCACTTTGTACGGGTGGCAACATTAACATTCATGTTTTAATGTTGATCATAATAATATGGGGTTGTCTTCTTGTTGTGTGTGTGGGGGAGGGGAGGGGGGGGGGGTGAAATGCATGCATGCCAGAATTGATTTCTTGATATTGTGAATTTACCTCCACACTTGTTAGCATTCATTTTTATAATTTGAGAATGTGTCCAGTCCCTTATTAGGCATACATTCCTCCATTAGGCTGATTTCCAGTGACAAAGATTTTGTTTCTTTATTCAATAGAACACAATAATTGGGGGGGAGGTATTAAATAACAGAATGAGGGATCTGTCACCAGCAGCATCAGAAACCCACACATTTTGTGTACTTTAATATTTTTAATCTACTGAAAGTTGCTGTTTTCAGTCCTGTCTGTAGTGGGTTCTGCATTACGCTGTAAGCCTTGCCTTTCCGTTTCATCGTTACAGTCCCACAAGCTGTCAGTCTGACCACCATGTTGTACTGTGAGGACTGGCAGAACACATGATGATTTAAGTCTCATTCCAGTGTTCAAGTGAGCATAATTTGCCTCATTTGATTGTTGCAGATGGCTTGCATCATCAGTGAAAGAATGCCATTTATTTTGAAGGTTTTGTTCAAAATCCACCAGTCTTTTGCTATTACCTGAATTTGTGTACACTAAAGAATAGTGCTATACAAAAGTTATCTCTTATTAACATTATTTATTATTACCTCTATGTGTAGACAAAACATGGCAGCCACTCCTGGGGATTTCTGTCTAGAATATTATTTGTGACATTCTGATTAGCTGAAGGTGCTCCAGTGATTAGCAGCCCCTCCAGTGATTAGCAGCCCAAGACCCTCTGTTGGTCATGCAAGTCATTTTATGAAGCATGGTCATGCAGCAAGAACAGTGAAGGAATGTGTGAGAAATGATTGGAGGTGGGCTTGCATCAACCAGCCCCCCCCCCCCCCCACCCCCCACCCCACCCCCTCCTTCATGCTGTTTGAAATTATATGTTAAAAAAATCTGCATCAACCAGTCTCCCCCCCCCCCCCCCCCCCCCCCTGCTAATAACCACCAAAAAAGGGAAATTAAAAAACCCTTGAGATATATATGAGTATTGCAGCAACACTACCGAGGCCATTGTGTGCTCTCTTTTACATGCACACACACATGGTATGCATGAACACATGCTCCTGCTTGTGCACACACACTTTTGGGGTGGGTCACGGAGTCAATGATGCTTAATTGCCAGGGGGGGAGGGGGGTAGATATGGGAGCTCAGCTTCACCTCCCAGCTCTCACAGCTCCTGAGCTCTGACACCTTTGGCCTGGCAGTTGTATTTTTCTAATTTTATTCTTGCTTTGGTAGTAAGGATCTGTTCACGTGCTCCCCCCCCCCCCCCCCCCCCCACCACCACCACCACCACCATCACCACCATCACCACCATCACCACCACCTCCATGTCACATTCCCTTCCCTCTCCTGTGGTGGCTGCTGAGGCACATACCTGCACAGTGCTATTGGATGATCATTGTACAGCAACAGTGAACTCTTAAAGGAACCAGCCCTCTCAAAACGGGTTTTATTCAGGACCAGCCTTTCGCTAACTGGTAGCAGAGGTCAATCAACATGAATGTTTGAAATCTGAGATTTGCTTGAAAATAACCTGCTGATTTAATTTTCAGTTTAGAACCTGTCTGATGATTGCAAGACTGGATGTACAATACACAGACTCACAGTCACAGCTGGCATAACAGTTTCCCTTGCCCTCTTTGGTGTGAGCATACCGGGTTACTGTTAAGTGTCACAGAGATGGTGTGTGCGGCACTGGTGAACTAGAACACCTGCCATTGCTGTGAACAGCCAGCTCTCTCTGTCAAAACTAAATAATATAAAGTCAAATGAACATTGTAACATAAAATATCTGATTTATTGTGTTTGTTTTGATCCTTCTTCATATTGGATGAAACTTCTTTTGAGAAGGCTTATTCCTGTAATAATTTTACCCTTGCTTTCCTGACATTCTTTAAAAGCTTTAGTATAAAATGCTCAGTGTTCACATGTACCTGTTATTCTCTACAAGTTTTTAAAAAATAATTTTTATGTGTGCAGTTCAGGGATGCGTAATGTTCATGTCTTTTTATGTCACATGATTTATTCGTGCATTAGTTAATACAGTTTTTGCATGCCTTGTTACATAATATATTCTTCATTTGTTGAATTGGATATGTTCCGCTTGTCCTGCAACTTAGTGGTTTCATTCTCTAGAAATAAACAAGATGGCAAAAGATGCCATCGAACATCAAGTTATTTTACCCACTTGAAAGGTACTTATACCATAGTCAAGTTTCATTTCATTGAAAACTTTGTTGGTTGTGTGGAATTGAAATATGTTCATTTTCTACTTGGATCCTGAAAGCATGCTTTAAAGGAACTATCTTTCTCACAACAAGTTTTGCCCAATAGATAAAATACCCCCCCCCCCCCCCCCCCCAAAAAACACAACACACACACACACACACACACACACACACACACACACACACACACCAAAAACAAAACAAAAACACTTATATCGTTCACTAATCTTGTTTTGAAATGCTTTGATTTTAATTTAAAATTGAAACTTAGTTTCACTAGTGACAGATAGGGGAACTGACTGCACACAACAAAGGCTAGAGTCTAGCTCGCCCCTGTTGCACGCACTGTCTCTTCAATATGGGGCACAAAGGTTGCCTGCCCGCGTCGCCCAAAGAACATGATCAATGAAGCCACAGGCAACTGTTAGACTAGTTGTGACCTTTGACAATGTTTCCTACAGTCAAGTCCTGCTAGCTGACACTGACATAAGAAAATTGAAAATTGAACATTAATCAATGGAGCATTTCAAAACAAAATCCTGTAGTTCAAGTGTGTGTGGTTGTTGTGGGTGGGTTTTTTTTCTTCTTTTTTTCTGCTTCTTCTTTTTTTTGGGAGGGGGGGGGGTCATTAGTATTATTATCTCTTATTAAAGTCTGCCTTCTTGGGCAAAACATGTTTTGAGAGGGCTAGTTCTTTGAAGGAATGAACTCTGAATTATTAGTGGAAATGTTCACTTCTTTGAGGCACTGTAGATTGTAAGGAAGTCATAAATACTGTAACACCAGCATGCTGTCTGTAAAATTAATGTGTGTTGATGTCTCCGAAAGTGGTTGTTTTTACATTCAGTCCAGTGCTGTACAAATCAACAATAAAGTCAATTAGACTATTAGAGTATCAAGTTTTGTGTTTGTCTATGAATTTGTTTAATTCTGTCTCTGGCTCTCTCTGTCTCTCTCTCTTTCTCTCTCTCTCTCTCTCTCTCTCTCTCTCTCTCTCTCTCTCTCTCTCTCTCTCTCTCTCTGTCTCTCTCTCTCTCTCTCTCTCTCTCTCTCTCTCTCTCTCTCTCTCTCTCTCTCTCTCTCTCTCTCTCTCTCTCTCTCTCTCTCTCTCTCTCTCTCTCTCTCTCTCTCTCTCTCTCTCTCACACACACACATATGCACAGGCACATGCACACAGATCTACAGTTTTTATTGTAAGCTAGCTTACCTGCTAAAAAAGAAAGAAAAAAATGATTGTGAAAAAAGTTTGTTTACACATCATAGCTAGCTTTATTCTGAAGCTTCTCCAAAAACAATTAGGTGTCTGCTCGGTGTTGCATAACTGATGTGTAAACAACAAAAACGGACTGCACATAATGTTGAGACCTTCATGTACTCGCTTGATCATTGAACATTTTAACCTGCATTAACATTAATAAACATTTCAAACTACTTCAGCAAGGGTTTTCCTGCTCAACATTCAGACACCCTGGATTAGACTGATGCAAAATTAATGGCACTGTGTAGTGAGTGGAGACAGGCTTTGCTACAGTGAAGGACCAGGTATGTCCGCCCAGAGCTGGAGTGCAGCTGTTAGGTGGGCCACAGCACCAAAGGTGTGAGGGTTCTAAAGAACATGCACGCACACATGCGTACACACAGATGTACATATACACACACACGCACGCACATACATGTATACACATGCACACAGATCTACAACTTCTATTAAAGCTAGCTGACCTGATAGTTGCATAAGAAGGGAAAATGCATTGTTTGCATCAAATGTGTTTTGCACTTGATTTGTTGATGTTTAACATGGCAGATACTGACGGGAATGTGTGCTTAAGGGGGGGGGGGGGGGGGGGGGAGGCAGCTCTAGACAATTCAGAAACCACACACAACTTCAAAACTATTTCAAAGTTTACAACATCCTTCCTCCAACCACTGCCATTTTGGGTAACTGACAGTTTTTCCATGATGTTCAAAAGAAATAGAAAGAGAGAGGTGCAGGGGAGGTAAACATTGAAATGATGAATCACAGTCGCCCTTGCACCGATGAAATCCTAGCTTTGCCTAGCTTTGTAACTGTAATAAAAATTCACAAAGCGTCATAACTTTTTGTTGTTGTTGAACTCTGACAAAGCAAATGAGTGAGTGACTTAAGTGTTGTGTTGTTAACATCAGCATAGCTGAAGGTTAATTTACTTTGTTTTCAGACGAATCAGGCCATCATTATGGATTGTAAGAAGCCAGATATGGCCTTTTTTTTCTTTTTCTTTTTCTTTTTCCTTCTTTTTTTACGCCTGATGCATCATTTTCGTTGTATCTGGACAAAACAAGGCATAAAACTACACACACACACACACACACACACACACACACACACACACACACACACACACACACACACACACACACACACACACACACACACACACACACACACAATCACGCAAAATTCTCATTCACAGTTCATTAAACTTTTCACACATAGATTCATTCCACATCTAAATCAAATGTGTTCAGTTTTAACAAAAGTTTGCATTTTCATTTCTTTCTCTGTCTCCCAATCCCACTGTGTCTGTATTAGACATATGTATACGCTGCATAGGTATGAGAGACGTCATCAATTGATGCGTTCTATTTTGACAGCAATTATTCCGCTGTCATTGCTGTGTGTGTGTGTGTGTGTTTGGGTCACTTCCTCTGCAGACGGAAGTCACTTGAAAGAAAGAGCAAGTTGACAGCAGACGACCATCTATCAGAATGGTAAAAGAAATTCACGTGGAAGGCCATGCTGCTTACGTCAAGGCAGTGGAGGAGAATAAAGGAAAGCAGTTATTTGCCATATTCTGTGGTTCTAAGGATGCTAGTGGTGCCAGCTGGTGCCCGGACTGTGTCACAGGTAAAGTGGGCGTGCAACAGCCAGTAGATGTAGATTTACATCAGTAAATGCCATGTGCACGGAAAGTCTGTAATCATTATCTTCAATATCTTATGATCAGTCAGTGCGAGCTGTCAGTGTCTGATTGCATTACACAGTTGTAATAGACGACTCCACTCCTGTCAGTCAAAGCAGACACACCCTTAGATTTCAGCCAATCGCGTGCCGCAGCATAATGAGGTGCCCACGTGTTTTGACAAGGTCTAAAATGGCCTGGCAAGCTTACGTGCCAGACACTGCAAGTGGTCAGTTGGCAGTGTTCGACATGGCAGAAAAGAAACCAGGAAAACGGAATTTTTGCTATCAGACGAAAGATACCCTGACAGATGTGCACGCACTACGGTAAAAAATCTTAAAATTCAGAGGAGGTTTTCAGTGGTATATAATTAATGGCATACTACTCACATTTAGATGCTCATTACACTGAATATATTATATTGAGGAACTAAGCGGTAATGAGAATTTTGGCTGAAAATAAAGTGCTTTTAATTTTGTGAATAATTCTCTACACGGCTCTAGTAAAACCAAAACCAAAATGTGTAGGCATGCTCATGCAGACTACCAATAACTGCTGCATAAACTGTGACAGGCAGACATACTGCCATACACCGATCGACTGGCATACTGTGAAACAGAGACAGACAGACAGGCAGACAGAGCACTTACAGACACACTACCACACTGAAACCCAGGGACACACACACACTCACACTCACACACACACACACACACACACACACACACACACACACACGCGCACACACACACATGCCGGCTATATCAGTGAAATATCCTACCTGTTCTGACGCTTCCAACTTGACAGTGACATTCCACATGGAAAAATATCCAACATTAAGTGTGCTCACAATGATAATATGTCACAAGTTCAGTCCCAGTTTCTAAGTAAATAGAAACAGCATGTATAATAAATGACCGAACGGTGGCCAAACGTTTTACTGTATCACTTATCAAAGGCATGGTGCTTTCAATATTTCTCTTGCAGGTCTGGAGTAACTTGTAGAAAGTGATCTGTCATAGTTATGCCTAAGTTTCTGTTCAGCATTAATTAAATGTCATTAATTCTACTAAACTAACACATGAAGAAATCTGCACATAACAGAAGCAACACAAAAATTAGCCCCAATCCCTGTGGCTATAACTCTGCACTGTCACAGATATAGAAGTAACACTGCCGTCTGCCATCCCCTCTTGTATTGCTTCTTCTCTCCACTACTAGGCCGGAGTTGGAGTTGCTAGTTTCTAACTGTTCTGTGTAGGGGGGGGGGGGGGGGGGGGGTATTTGGCACTCCCAACTGTCAGAGGTCTTGACCATCTGGGCTTTGGTCTTGACAAAACCTGGACCACTGCAGGAGAGAGGCTGGAAGTGTCTGTTTGGGTTACTAATTGCTTTGGCAAGCTGGAACCCATTTCACCCTCCCTGGGATGTAAACTGTCCCTTCCCTTTCCCATCTGACCAAGTAGGGCGTGATAAGACTAACTGCAGACCATTTATATTATCAACACAGGGTCCTGTGTCTCAAAAGACCGCTTTGACCTTTGGGTGAGTTTTCTCTCACCAAAACCAAAGCCCGTCTATTTTAAAAACAGCGACAGGTCTCTCAGGTCTCTCAGCGGCAAGAGATCGAGAGTACTTTTGGATTCGGCTGCAGCCACCTTTTTGGGTCACTTGCCAGAGGGGCGGAGCTTACGGCTGGAAGCGGTGTGTTGTGGAGTGGTCTATTGTCTTCAGTCATGGACCCTTCAAATGGACGTTTCAAATATGGCCACGGTCAAACTCAAAGATGAGGGTTTGAATACTGATACAGTGATAGTCCTGAATAAATGAAAGGGGCAGGTACAGCATGAAGGGACAATGCCAGTGGACAGATGCACGGATTCATGTAAGAAGTGCTTCAGTGGTGTAACAACTTATGGCAGAGTTTGGAACAAGGGTGCAGAAAAGAAAGGCTTGGAGTGAAGGGTAAGTCATGAGTTAGGACACTGAAGTACTGGAATGGATGGGTGTGGGCTGGGATTCAGAATATACATGGTACTTAATCCTTGTAGGTTAATTCAATAATTGTCATACACTTGCAAAAGCAATCTCATGTTTTTGTTATTTTCTGTAATCACATGTTCTTTTATTTTTGAACACACCATAAAAATCACCCTGATATTAACCGTAATGGTTGACTGGGTGTAAAACACCAAGTTACTTACACCATAAAAATGGGGCCACGCCTATCTCTCCCAGTACTGGCCAGTGTCACAGTCACGTGGATTATGTACCAGTCTTGTTTAGCTGTTGTGTCCCATTCCCATGTGGCTGGGATACAGAGGGCTAATTTCTGTCTGTGTGTGTACCACTTCCACTGTAGTACCAGTTCCATTGTGTCGCAGTCCCATTGCATAATATAAATTCCAAATGTAACTATAACCCTTGGACTGCAACGCTGGTTCTCAGTGGTTTAGGTACTAAGATAGTAATAAGGTACAGAAGTAATATAGCATCAAGCATGTATAATACACACAAGAGGCATATGTCTGCCCTGAGTAAAAACACATAAAAATGGGATTTGCACTATTGCAGACTTTGATGCTAACCAATAGATTTCAGTGATCAGCTGAAGAAGCTCCTTCCTGTAAGAGCATGACAGACTTACCATTATTTAAACTGAACACTCAAGTAATTATGGAATAAAGCAGTTAAAACCTCAGAGTGATTAACTTTCCTATTGTTTGGTTGCAGCTGAACCGGTTGTGGCAAGAAACCTTAAGTATGCCCCAGAGGATGCAGTGTTGATTCACTGCGGAGTAGGCACTGTCTCTTTGTGAGTATACATCTGCTTAATCATAATGTTCTTGTTGTTTCCGTGTTACAGCTTCAGATTTGCCTTTCTAGAAAGACTTAGAACCGACATTTTTGGCTCGCTTCACATTACAAATTATATAATTTGAGTCTTGGTAAGAATAGTTGTTCATCTACCTATAACTGTGAGGCACTCCATGGCAAAAAAGAGCTTAAAGGGGACCCCAGGGGAGGAAACACCATAATGTCTGTTGAGAGATGAAAGTTAAAAAGAAAAGAAAAAAAGAAACAACAAAGAAACAAACAAACAAAAACACTCACAGTAGTTGTCTACTTGTTTTATAGTCTGTTCAGAAATCATTGTTCAAATCTCATGCAAAAAACAACTGTTGGCTTTGCAATTTTGTGTATATATATATATATGCCAGTCTGTCTGTGTCTTTCACAATTACACAATGAATAAAAAGTGGTCTGTTATGTCACAAACCAACTGTTTTCTTCTCTTCTTTTTGTAAGAGAAGATCAGCATGGCTGCACCCAGAAGAGTGAGCAAAACTGTACTCTTGTATAAAATTGATGGCACAACAATACAAAGCCTAAAAAAAGGAAATGTTTGCACATGTTCCTTTTTGAGGCCAAGCCATCTTCATGTGGGGTCTCGTTTAAATACTTGTTTTTCTTGGTTAAGGTTACAAGAGTTATTTAAAAATACATTGTGAGTTCACTTTTTCATATGAGCTGACTGCTTTTTGCTTCTCTTGTTTTTCTTGTCTAAAAATGAAAATGTTAATTTGGTGCACATGTGTGTGATTCACTATGTTTACAGTTGGAAAGACCAGACGAACATTTTCCGGACAGACTCCAAACTGCTTCTCAAGGCTGTGCCAACACTAATCAAACTTGGCACGGTAAGTGCAGTCCCAGTGTAGTAGATGCATACATGTATGTACTATGATTATCACATTTACATTTCATCTTGATGTATAGAACCCCCGTGTGATTTACACTGAACTACAATATTGTTGAATGGGACCAAGTCTTGCTCATGAATAAATATACATTTACAGGTCAAGGTCATAAATTCAAGGTCAGATATAAGGTCAAGGTGCTTGCTTCTGAAGGTCAGACAATGCCATTATTAGATTGGATTGGCAAACATCGTCATCCAACCTTCATGAGCTCAGTCATTGAATCCAGGCCCAGGGTCCTCATCCTTTTCCTCGGTCTCAGGGCGGTGGACTCAGTGTCTAGTGGTTGGCGGGAAAATTGAGGTTTTGTACAATGAATTATCCATATTTTTCTTTTTACATTTTATTCTGTGTGTGGGGGTGGGTGGGTGTGTTTAAATCTGTTGTTTGAATGATTCACAGATAGATCTATACAAAGCTGTTGTTCATGATTGTTTTAGGACTAGTGTACATTTGTTTCTTTGCTGCACCAAAGTCACATGTAAAGTGGTTTCTTTATTCCAGCCAAAGAGACTAGTAGAGGCACAGTGTGCTGATGATGGCCTGGTCCAGATGTTTTTTGAGGAAGAGTGAATGTCAGCTTCACATAGTCATCAGCTGCCTTGCCAGTCTCAGGTTGGTGTGAATAGGTGTCAGTGTTACATAGTCATCAACTGTCCTCACACAGTCTCAGGTAGGTGTGAATAAGTGTGAGTGTTACATAGTTGTCAACTGTCTTCATGCAGTCTCAGGTAGGTGTGAATAAGTGTGAGTGTCACATAGTTGTCGACTGTCCTCTCACTGTCTCAGGTAGGTGTAAATGAATGTCAGCCTCAGAAAGTTGTCACCTGCCATCTCAGGTAGGTGTAAATGAATGTCAGCCTCAGAAAGTTGTCACCTGCCATCTCAGGTAGGTGTAAATGAATGTCAGCCTCAGAAAGTTGTCACCATCTCAGGTAGGTGTAAATGAATGTCAGCTTCAGACATTCATTGGCTGTCCTCTCAGGTTGATGTGAATAAATGTCAGCTTCAGAAATTTTTTACCTGCTATCTCAGGTAGGTGTAAATGAATGTCAGCTTCAGAAAGTCATCGGCTGTCTTCTCAGGTTGGTGTGAATGAATGTTAGCTTCAGAACGTTGTTACCTGCCATCTCAGGTAGGTGTAAATGAATGTCAGCTTCAGAAGGATGTCGCCTGCTATCTCAGGTAGGTGTAAATGAATGTTAGCTTCAAAAAGTTGGCACCTGCTGTGTCAGGTAGGTGTAAATGAATGTTAGCTTCACAAAGTTGGCACCTGCCATGTCAGGTAGGTGCAAATGAATGTTAGCTTCACAAAGTTGGCACCTGCCATCTCAGGTAGGTGTAAATGAATGTCAGCTTCAAAAAGTTGTCACCTGCCATCTCAAGTAAGTGTGAATGAATGTTGAACTTAGAAAGTTATGCACTGCCCTCTCATGTGTAAATGAATGCCAGCTTCACATTACAAAGTCACTAGCTGGCTGTTGCATGAATGAATCGTTGAGTGTCAACTAAGGGAAGTCATCAGTCGCTGTCTCAGGTGGTGTGACTAATTGTCAGCAGCTTGAGAAAGTCATGCACTGGTTATTGTGAATGACTGTTGGATTCACAAAGTTTGAGAAGCAGAAGTAAGTGAGCGCACTGTGGAAATAGAAAGTAGTGCTCAGCCGATGTAGTGTCCTTGGCTTTGTGCCCGCCGGTTGCCTCAAGCCAGGACACAATGTAAGAAGTATGATTTTCGGGTTTGAATGTTTGTTTTATTCATTTTGTATTGATTGAGGTTTGACTGATTTTAGAGTTCAGAGTGTATGAGCAGCTGTTTTTTCTCTCCTTTTTTTGCAGATACAGCCTGGTATTGCAAAGGAAGCTTTCCAGTGTCTCCTGTTCTACGGCACATTCCCAGATTAGTGGGGAGAAGATCGATGAATCATTGTGACCAGGAGAAGATGAACCATTGTGAATGATGTTAGTTTTGCTACTATACCACTCTTCCAGTGTTCCTATAACTAACCATTATCAGGGAACAATTCAGGGTGAGGGTGTGTGCATGTGTGTTATTAGAGAAAATCAGCGAGACAAGCAGTAGACAGTGCAATTGGTGTGAAGAATGAAAGGGCCTACTGTAAAGGAGACTATAATTATGAGAAAATTCTGACAGTTCTTATTCCTTCCATCTGCACAAAAGGCCTATTGGAAATCACTCTTTCAAGACGAAGTGCCCTGCTGAGCCCCCACCCCTCCTCCACATGAGGTTTGAAGTAGTAAAATCTGCACACACAAAAATGTATCCTTGAATGACATTGAAAATTCACGCATTTTTGCAGGAGTTAGAAAAATTGTCAGGGAAAAGTCAACATAAAGGTGCATTTTTTTCTTCTTCTTGGCTGTGCATGTCAACATCTTGCACCTTTAAGCTCTCCAGTCTCTCACCTTCTCATCAGTGACAGATGCGCAAATGGCAGTGAGCTCTGCACAAAGTTGTAGTGTCTTCAATGACTTACAGTAAATACAATAAATGGTGCAGGATTTGCCTGCAGCTGCACACCCTTCAGTGCTTTAAAAGTGAACTTCAATTGTAAAATAAAATTTGGCCACAAACTTTTATACCCCAGATATTACTTCAGTGGACATGTTTGTTTATTTTACTGTCTAGCTCAGCACTAAGCTTATTAGGCATTGTAGCAGAGGCAATAATAGGCAGTATAGTGTCTTTGTGTGCGAAAATTGTGGTGCTATAAAAAGTGTCATTAAACAAATTCACTGTGATGTGTTCCAAAATATAGAACTATGTTCTGCTTTCTCTTTCTCTGCCTGAGGCCTCCCCCCCCCCCCCCCCCCCCACCTCTTCCCCATCTCTCCCTCCCTCTCTGTCTCTGCCTCTCTACCTCTCTCTCTCTCTCTACCTCTCTCTCTCTCTCTCTCTCTCTCTCTCTCTCTCTCTCTCTCTCTCTCTCTGTCTCTGTCTCTGTCCGTTGTCACTGTCTGTCTCTGTGTCTCTCTCTGTCTCTGCCTCTGTCTCTCTGTCTCTGTCTGTCTGTCTGTCTGTCTCTCTGTCTCTGTCTCTGCTCTCTCTCTCTCTCTCTCTCTCTCTCTTCTCTCTCTCGCTCTCTGTCTCTGTCTCGATTTGTCACTGTCTGTCTCTGTGTCTCTCTCTGTCTCTGCCTCTGTGTCTCTGTCTGTCTGTCTGTCTCTCTGTCTCTGTCTCTGTCTCTCTCTCTCTCTCTCTCTCTCTCTCTCTCTCTCTCTCTCTCTCTCTCTCTCTCTCTCTCTCTCTGCCTGCTTCTGTCTGTCTGTCTCTCTCTCTCTTGTTTCGATACTACTGTTAGGCATTGTCTTCTCAAGAGGTGGACATGGGATGTTTAACCTTTCAGCTTGCTGTGCATACAAAAGGAACTAAGAGGAGCTAAGATGATTCTGCACAAGTCCTGATCTGAAAGAAGTGAAAACTCCCACACCTTTGCACAACTGAGAAGTTTAAACCTTCACTGGATTACACCTTGTAATAACAGGTATAAACAGTGGTTGACATACATCTTTAAAGATAAAGTGCATGTACTTAAAGGTGTACATTATCATACATGTCCCCCCACCCCAGATCGCTGTGATCATACCGCAGTGCATTAGGCCGCAAGCTTTGTACAACATGGTGTTAATCATCATGCACAAACATATATGCATATCTGATAGAGTAAGCCTGAAACACTAAACTTCTGAGCCATGCATCAACATAGTTATAAAAAAAAATGTATGTACAATTTGACCCACATCCACAGAAAGTCAGTTGTACACATCACAATACCAGTCAGTGTGTCGGTCATACAGCTGTATCAGCATTACTGGCCCCCAGTTTTGTCCTGTGTTTGTGGGTGTAAAAAGTCTTTGATACAGCTGGTGGGCAAAGATTGTGACTGAAGCTGCGCAGTGACCCTGTGGAATTCAACCTGCCAAGCTTGCACCAAGTCGGACCCCCTAAACCTTAAAAGTTAAAAGTGTAATTGACACTGACAACTGATTGAAGAATCATGCCCATTTGCTGCTTTACATTTCTTTTACTGGTTCAGTACTTTGCCAGTCTGAGAACTAGTGTGACAGGAGTTTGTGGCTGGTTGGACAGCAGGCTGGACTTTACAGTCTAGGGCCAAAGGTTCGACTCCTGGACCCAACCAGGTTTTTTTTTGTTTTTTGTTTTTTTCAGTTCTTCTGAATCAACACAAGGGCCTGTAATGTAAGGTATTTTGTAATGTTGATTCATAGAGCACAAACAAAAAATGCACCCACATTCGCAGAATGTGCTCACAGCACAAGCACAGCATGCACTAAAATTGGTGCACACAGGAAAGATCCCATTTCTACCTTTCGACGTGCGAAGGGCTTATGGTCTGTGACAAGGGAACACACTGGTAATGCATAACATTTGCAGAATTATCAAAATGATGATTGTGGCTGCTTCTAACAGAATGAGATTTGTTCTCCATTGTCCCTGTCAGGATTGACTTGAGAAAGGGTTTATACATATATGTATATATGAGAAGAGGGTTTGTTTTGTTGTGTTTTTTTTGGGGAGGGGTGCATTTGCTTGTAACGGAGTTTGATTATCCTGATGTGGCTCTGTGCAGTTGACAGGATATTATAATCCAATTATTAACTAAATAACTAATTGTTCCTGTCAGAGGTGTGATGCTGAACCTGGATTTTTTATTATTTTATTATTGTTTCCCAAAATCCTGTCAGTCATCTATGTCAATGATCTGATGAATAATATTTTATTTTAAAGAATGAATAACACTCTGTTTTAAAGGAACAATTATGTAATGACCTATTGTAAAACTATAATAATTCCCCCCATCCTCACCTCCACTTTCGCCCTGATATAACCGTACTGGTTGACTGGGGGTAAAACACCAAGTTACAGACTTGCCCCAACCCCAGCCTCAGCCCCCAAGATGGGAGACAACTTCAGCTGTCTTCTTTTTCTAGCATGGGAGACCACTCCTGAACCGTTGCTGTAGCAAAGGTAAAACGAGACGTTTGTTTTCAGATGCACTTGTTACTAATGTATCTACAATCAATTAACGAAATGTTGTGCAATATACTGAAGGTTTCAAATCCAGAGGATATTTTTTAGGGAAGTAAGGGACTGTTTTCTGATAAATAAGACTCATCAGTGATTGCCTTCATCAACATAGCATGCACTATGAGTAGGATCATTGTTGCATACGCTCAAGATTCAGAGCCGGCAAAATGACTTCCTGTGGTATGGCCACTTGCACTTCAATTTTGACAACCCAGCAAAACCAAACTAATTCAAGTGCTGGAAGTGGAAGTTGTCGAAAGAACACATGTGGATGCCGCGTTCAAGGGGTGTGGGTGGGATGGTGGAGAGGGTGCGACTGCGTTAGTAATTGGATTTTAACCCCTTCACTGCCATGATGTAAGTTCAAAACGACCAATAAAAGTGCGAAATTTGAAACTCTTGAGCCTTTTTTTCTTCTTTTTCGCTCTGGCATGTGAAGGGATTTTCCGCTTCAAAACACAGCATTGAAAGTCAGTAAATGTGCTAAAGGGCCGGAAAATGTACTGTTCGCATGCACGTCCGTGTATCTTTCAGTCGGCAAATTTTACAGGCTGGGGGCTTTGAAGGGGTTAACATCCTATCAACTGAACCGCTTCACCTCAGGACGATCTAACCACACCTGCTCACTGCGGCTGTCATAATAGGCCCACTCTTTTCAAAACTCTTCTCATACATATATCTGTAAACTCATTCTCAAGTGAGATCTACACAATCAATCCATACACGCACAAATAAAGAACAGAACATAAACACACAAACATCAAACAAGTTTTCGTGGAGTTGAACCCTTCAGTGACTGGGCGGCCCTAAACTGAGACTGAGACGCCGGGGGGAAACTGAAACGGTACGTGACTGACCGAGAGAGGAAACTTAGCGGTGTTATTATTAACAGTGAAGTGAACCCAACACGCTTGACACGAACAGTACGGGTCTTTGAGTCCGCCTTCGACTGCGCGTCGTGATCATGATTATGTCATCGTGAACCAGGCGCGATGACTTTACTGCACTGAAGCAACCTTGGCGGGGCAGATCGACTAGAGTTTCCTCCCCTGACTGGCCGCCTTATTGGACAAGGATCGGTCGTCGTGATCATCGCGACCGCTTTGCCGGGTTGGGTGGTTAGATCAGGTGTTTGGCGATTGGGTGGATGGTTACATCAGTTTAACGTCCTGCATGATTTGTGTGTGTGTGTCAGTGTGAGGTGCGAGGGGACACGTTTTGAACAAAATTAATTTCAGTACAGAGGTGTGAAGTGCCAGACTGAGTAGCCACTTAAAATTTCATCCACATTAAGGTCTGTTAGTGTATCATTTGTTTGTTTGTTGTTTAAAAAAAGGTGATTGCACTAAAATATTGATTTTTATTATTTCGTTTTTGTTTTTTTGTTTTTTTATATTTGTTTTTTAGCTTATTTTGTATGGTCTCATCTTTTTTCACCGTGCTTAACGTCAACGTCCACAGAAACCATAAGGTTTATCAGGGACGGGGAGCCCAGGACGGCCACATTGACTTTCACACAGCTCCTGAGCTCTGAATAGTCTGAAGCGTTCCTTTTAACCCTTAGCCTCTTGTCTGTTTTATCGTGCGCCATCGTCGTCAGTGACCGACAAACGGAATGGCCGAGTATGTGGCCGCGCGGGCGAAGCAACCATCACAGTTAAAATGGCTTGCGGCGTCGCAGCCATTGGCTAGCTTTTACTGACAGATCATCAAACACCGATTCTCTTTTTCTCTCACATGCGCGCCCTCTGGGTGACGAGGGATACACTGATTCCGACAGTTCCAAACACCAGCCAGCACTTTCAGCAAAGCGAGAACCCGAGGTTCGCAGGGTTTCACAGATCATCATCCCGACCGTCCTCAAAAACCTGTTCCCCCCGCCCCCCCCCCCCCCCCCCCCCCCCCCCCCCCCCCCCCCAGCAAGCCCTCCGATGGTAGAACCAGCTCCCACATTGACACACCATGGCCAGGCTAGCAATATCGCTGACTCTGGGCCTCTAGGTAGGTTCCAATGAGTAGTTGCTTCCGCCCATGATACCCACCACCTCGCAGTCTGTGGCGAGCGCCGGTAGGTAAGTAAGTAAGTAAACATGGTGCTTAACGTCCACAGAAGCCACAAGGCTTATTAGGGACGGGGAGACGGGGGGGAAGGGTTTCTGGAGGTGGGGGAAGAGGGTGATTATATACCTATCGTTTGACTGTCACCACCAGAACAGAATGACTCTTGCGTTAAGGTGGGCAGCAATGAGAGCCAAAATTTGTTTACGATACAAGCGAAGGAGTACACGTTTTAATCCTCTCCCTCTCTCTCTGTCCCTCTCAGATCAATAACTATGACAGCATCACTAGACCATTCGGTTAGTTATTTACTTTTTTTCAACCCCCGCCCCCTCCTCTCATTTTGTTGTTGTTGTTTTTGTTTTGTTTTTATTTTTTGTTTTGTTTGTTTGTTTTTGTTGTCATTTTGGTCTTTGTTTGTTTTGTTGCCTCTGACGTTTTGACAGCAATTTGCCATCTTGCCATCGTAAATGTCTGTATGATTATCATTTTATCTATAGGTAACACTCAAATAAGCATACTGCTTTTGTGTTTCCTGTACTTATTTGTTGAGCTTATTATTACGATGAATGAATAAAATTTTGTTTAAACCAATGAGAGCCATTTTAACGTTTCGGTAATTGTGAGGGACAAAGTCACAAACAAGACAGTGTCCACAGACCACAACTTTTGAAGAGAAAGGAGAGCCTAAGCGGATTCGAACCGAGGTCCCTCTGCTTACCAGCCTAACGCCTTACCGCTAGGCCAAACCGGCTCACGGGAGCGGAAGACGGTGAGCCCAGGGAGTGATGGGTGTGGGATAGTTAATTTTAAGAGCTTGTTTCCGTACACCAGGCATTTCAGGGTACCGGTTGGATACATGCGCGTAACTGAGTTCTCGGCCGTCGCGGTCAAATCAGAGAATGTGGGAGCGGAGAGGTTCTTCCTTTTCTCCACGAGTCAGCCCGATGATGATGATGAAGTGATGCTTAATGTCCTCAGATGTCAGTTGACATATTAGGGACAAGCTGTGACCAATGCCGAAGCATGGTTCAATAAATCTTTACGTCCACGGTCAGCCCGACTCAGTATCTGCAAGAAGACGAACAAATGTTACCGTCCTGCTTTCCTGGATCCACCCACTCCCACCCACCCACACCGTCGGCTCCCTTTTGCGTACAAGATGTCGAGGCTTCCTCTATTCCAAATGGCTAAACATTCTGTAATAATAATGCCATTATGCTGAGACTAAGATGGGGGGGGGGGGGGGGGGTACTGAGAGTGGAGAGAGACAGACAGACAGAGACAGAGGCAGAGCGAGCGAGCGAGAGAGAAAGAGTTAGTGGCCGAACCAGTTTTCGAACCTAACAATCGCCGTGATATTGCTTTGTAAGGGCCAGCCAACTCTTACACCGCTTGGGCACAATCGAGGCCTTAACCGCCCGACCACACCACCATTCATTGTTTATATTTTACTCCCTCTCGCGTGACTCTGTCACTGGGCACGATGGGTCTGTCCTACATACCGGACACACCGAATGCATGGGGGCGGCGAGGGACACACCGCCTCCCCTTTGAGGTCCCACAGTAGGGCACCGCGAACCATGGACCTATATATATATATAGGTCCATGCTGCGAACCGGGCATGTGAGCCGGTTTGGCTTAGCGGTAAGGCGTTAGGCTGGTAAGCGGATGGACCTCGGTTCGAATCCGCTTCGGCTTTCCTTTCTCTTCGAAAGTTGTGGTCTGTGGACACTGTCTTGTGACTTTGTCCCTCACAATTATGAAACATTAAAATGGCTCTCATCGCTGCCCACCTTAATGCAGGAGACATTCTGGTGGTGACAGTGTAGCAATAGGTATGTAATCTCCCCCCCCCCCCCCCCCCCCCCCCCAACCTCCATACCCCCTTCCCCCCTTCTACCCGTCCCTAACAAGCCTTATGGTTTCTGTGGACGTTAAGCACCATGTTTACTTACTTAACCGGGCATCTCGCTTCTGTGGACGTAAAGCAAAATGTACAACCGGGCAGAATTCCCCGTCCCTAATAGGCCTTCTCGCCACCATGGACGTTAAGCAACAAAAAATTTAATAATAAAAAAAGGGGTGGGGGGGCAGAAATTAACGTCGTCTCTGCTCAGAACACAGAGCTGTCAATGGTTCTCTCTCTTTAAAGGAACTAGCCTTCTCAGATTTGGCGAAAAAACGATTAAGTGTATAATTTATTATTTATTTAGTCATGATTTGTCTGTCCTTTTTTTTTGGGGGGGGGGGGGGGGTTTTTTTCGTGCTTTCTTTCTTGGTGCTTTACGTCCACGGAGGCGAGATGGCCTATTAGGGACGGGGACAGAGTGGGAAGGGGACGACAGAGTGAAGGCTCGACCGCGGAAACCACCCGAAAAAGACAGGAGAGACCGTGAACCGCCGCCAGAACAATGGAAGTGTTAGGGCGGTGTCCCTCGCCATTGCCCAGCGACTTGTGCACTGCGCAATTGCTGTTTCAACTGCTGTGCTTGGCCAGAGTCACAAAGACAATGTCCGTTGCACTGCTGTTGACGAACAACTTGGACAACTCAAGCAAAGGAAGTCCAGCTTTCTTTAGCCCAGCTCCACCTCCCTACTCATGATCTCTTCTGGGCTAAGTTGAGGGTCCAGCTCCACCTCCCTCCTCTAAGATCTCTTGATCTTTTGATCTCGCCTGGAACCCTGGATTTTTCTTTTTCTTTCTTTCTTTCTTCTTTTTATTTTGCCAAAAACGTAACAGTCGTTATGAGTTAAAAATAGATTGGAGAGAAACGCAATAGACCACATATTTTTAGTGGACCTACTTTTTTCTTTTCTTTTTTTCTAGAACGCTGCAATACGTCATCAAAGTTCACTCCATATAGATCAAAACAATCGGAGACAAAAATAATTGTAATCCAGACACCCAGACTGGACAAATTTGGGGCGGTGATTAAGTCTGTTCTACCGGCCACTGATACCGCTTCGGTTTTCCTTTCTCTTCAAAAATTGTGGTTTGTGGACACTGTCTTGTGACTTTGTCCCTCACAATTAATGAAACATTAAAATGGCTCTCATCGCTGCCCATCTTAATGCAGGTCATTCTGGTGGTGACAGTGTAGCGATAGGTATATACTCTCCCTCTTCCCCCACCTCCATACCCCCTTCCCCCCATTCTCCCCGTCCCTAATAAGCCTTATGGTTTCTGTGGACGTTAAGCACCATGTTTACTTACCGGCCACTGCCAGGTCAGTGAACAGCCTGATGGAAAGGCAACCGGCTTTTGTCCAGTACAGAATTCTCCAGTATAGAATATCGCCCTGATATAACTGTACTGGTTGACTGGGCGTAAAACACCAAGTTAGATACCTACTTACCAGTACAGGATACACAATACTTTATTCGTCCCATTAGGGGAAATTACAGTCATATATATATATATATAGCACGCACAAACGCACTCACGCACGCACGCACGCACACACACGCACACACACACACACACACACGCACGCACGCACGCACGCACGCACGCACGCACGCACGCACGCACGCACGCACGCACACACACACACACACACACACACACACACACACACACAGTCATCTTACCTACTCGCAAAACTTCCATTAAACAGGTTTAAAATACCAGTAGGAGGGCACTCTTCTGGTATTTTCTCTTCAGACTATTAGCCTCAAAAAGTACAGCGAAGTGACCCCCCCCCCCCCCCCCCCCCCCCCCCCCTCCCCCACCCCCCTGCCCCGAATCCAGCCACCGTGACACTGACCTGCATTCTGCTCACCGTTCCCCGGTCAACATGGCAAAACTGACACCATTTGGCGTACATTGAGATCGCCCACACCACGCAGGCGTCAACTTCTGTCCTGGAACCAGTACACAGGTATGCTTCTGACTGGCGCGTGTCCGAAAGCTGGGTCAATAAACAGTTTGGGAAGAAAATAGCACAAGAATGCCTGTGAACCTTGGAAAGGATTTTTTTTTTAACGTCCTGTCAACCGTGACGGCCAACTTTTACCAGGGCGGAGACTTGCAAACAAACATGGTGTCAGAAGAGTTAGTGTTTTCTGATCCCCACCCCCGCCCCCCATCCTCTCCACCCTCAAAGTGTGTGCGTGCTGCAGAATCGATATTTCTGGCACTTTAACAGACGCAACGCTGCGCGACAGCACGAGAACTTTGTTGTTGTTGTTGTTGTGTTGTGTTGTTGTTCGTCTAATATCACCTTGCTGTGAAGGGACATAACCCCGTCCCTAATAGGCCTACTCGCCTCCGCGGACGTTAAGCAACAACATTCGTTCACACGGACATAACATAAAACACAGACTGACTGACGAGAATTAAACGTCTTGGTGTTTTGTGTCTGCGTGTTGGGATCGCAAGGGCTGGGTCGACTGACAGGTCCCAAGAATGCTCCGGTCCCAGCGTACGTGTCCCGTAACTGGTTCACCCACCCCTTACTAGTTGTCGTACCCGCCGCGAACGTCCTTTGAGTTATGCGAACTTCATTGAAGCTAGGTCACATCCCCTGTCGCGGTGATCTGAACCTTGCTGACCTTGAAAGCTCGTGATGACCGAATCTTG